>JAQBSW010002055.1:0-113142 GCA_029291075.1 Eudiplozoon nipponicum | reverse complement strand
GAGCCAGGTTACTTCGGCGGAAGGATCTGATGAAATTCGCACGGCGTCAGATTAGACCACCTTTTGTCGGTTTGTTAATTTCGACACGTTACTTCGGTGAAGGACCCGATGAAATTGCACGGCGTCAGATTGTATCCACCTTTGTCGGTTTGTTTAATTTCGAGCCACGTTACTTCGGTATGGACCTGATGAAATTGCACGGCGTCAGATTGTAATCCACCTTGTCGGTTTGTTTAATTTCGAGCCAGGTTACTGAAGAAGGGACCCGATGAAATTCGCACGGCGTCAGATTGTATCCACCTTTTGTCGGTTTGTTTAATTTCGAGCCAGGTTACTTCGGCAGAAGGACCCGATGAAATTCGCACGGCGTCAGATTGTAACCACCTTTTGTCGGTTTGTTTAATTTCGAGCCAGGTTACTTCGGCGGAAGGACCCGATGAAATTCGCACGGCGTCAGATTGTATCCACCTTTTGTCGGTTTGTTTAATTTCGAGCCAGGTTACTTCGGCGGAAGGACCCGATGAAATTCGCACGGCGTCAGATTGTATCCACCTTTTGTCGGTTTGTTTAATTTCGAGCCAGGTTACTTCGGCAGAAGGACCCGATGAAATTCGCACGGCGTCAGATTGTATCCACCTTTTGTCGGTTTGTTTAATTTCGAGCCAGGTTACTTCGGCGGAAGGACCCGATGAAATTCGCACGGCGTCAGATTGTATCCACCTTTTGTCGGTTTGTTTAATTTCGAGCCAGGTTACTTCGGCGGAAGGACCCGATGAAATTCGCACGGCGTCAGATTGTATCCACCTTTTGTCGGTTTGTTTAATTTCGAGCCACGTTACTTCGGCAGAAGGACCGATGAAATCGCACGGCGTCAGATTGTATCCACCTTTTGTCGGTTTGTTTACTTTCGAGCCACGTTACTTCGGTAGAAGGACCTGATGAAATTCGCAATGGCGTCAGATTGTATCCACCTTTGTCGGTTTGTTTAATTCGAGCCAGGTTTCGGCAGAAGGACCCGGATGAAATTGCACGGCGTCAGATTGTATCCACCTTTTGTCGGTTTGTTAATTTCGAGCCACGTTACTAAGCAGAAGGACCCGATGAAATTCGCACGGCGTCAGATTGTATCCACCTTTTGTCGGTTTGTTTAATTTCGAGCCACGTTACTTCGGCAGAAGGACCCGATGAAATTCGCACGGCGTCAGATTGTATCCACCCGGCAGACCTCAAACCTGTAAGTTGCCTGGCTCTCAGCCTTTTGTTCTGTGCTAATTTTGTTGCTTATAAAACATTGAGTGGCGTATATATATAAACGTGGTTTACTGCGTTCGTTGAAAACAGTTTTTGTTTCTACTTATTCAAGTCCAGTCAAACAATAGATTGTTTTGATATATTCCTTAAAATGAATCGCATCTCGTGCGTTGCATTCAGCGTTCAAGCTGATACCACAATTGACGCTTGCGGGACAATTGATAGCACTCGTATGTCGGTAAAATCTTGCTTTCTTTGCATTTCCAGGTGCACAGCTTGTTTGTTTTTTTTAATTTAGTTATGGGTTCTCACTGGTCCCGTGATTCTGAAGCAGTCCTTACACTACTTGTTCGGAAATGTTTTTGAATAAGAACTTTGGATTAACATTAAGTTACAGAAAGCAGGGGATCATTAATTAAACTTCTCAACTAATTTAAGGATTATGTTATAAATTAATCCTTGATTAAGTTAGGATCTTTTATGACTCCCTTTTATTTTTATGAAGTCCAAACTAGTTACCATGACAATTTTGTGACCGGTGTATTCACAGAATCTTTCCCTGTTCCTTACTCGAATGCCACTTTTAGATACTTCATTTAAGAAAATAAAGGTGATGAAGAGTGATAGACGTGCGGTTAATTATACGTATTCGATTACTTCTCAGTTTCAACCAAACGCACACACAGACACGGTGTACACTTATCTAGTGCATCGTCAATAGGCGTCAATAGATTACTGTGGTTTTACTTTTATGAGTAAACAGGTGCAGTAGCTGATTGCTTCTCAGTCCGAAATAAACGCGCGCACATACACACAGACATGGCGTACACTTAGCTTGTGATTCATCATTATGTATTATTAAATCACTGTAGTATCGTTTCTATGAATGTACATATGCAACCACACACACACACACACACATACATGACACACACTTTCCTAGTGAAAAACCAGTTATGCTTATGAAATCCACCTGTAAAAATAAATGAAACAGATTACACTAACCTTACAGCTTAACTTATTAATTGTCAAATCGTTCGTAAGCTGAGCTTTGCTTTCAAAAATGCTTTCGAAAAAGGAATCCGAAATATCCAGAGTAAGAATAAAAACAGTGGATGCACATATCTTGTTGGGAGCAAAAATGGCCAAGTAATTAATCTATTCCCTGAAGTGCAACATGTTTCGATTAAAACGAAATATTCTGGTTTCTGCATAAATGGCAAAGAATCGAGAAAGCTACGCCAGCTATCAGGTAACTCACATTAATCTCGTAACTCGTATCGCTACGTCTTGAATCCACAAAATTGATCTGAGAGAGAGGAGATCCCATAGAGATAATCTACGTTTAGAGAGTACGAATTTCAGACCAAGAGACATACTTGGCGAGTCGTCAATTTGACAAACGATCCAAGGGGTTTTGCATCATTTGACAAATGCAGCAGCAGCTAGGCTAATAATTCAGGAGATAAAAGCAGTATATTATCCGTCGAGTGTCACCGGGGATCCCAGGTAGGCAGTTTATTTGACGACTGGCAGCACAATGCCGTTAAACAGGATCTTAGGTTCCGGATTAAATATTTTCAAAACGACTGTTTCCAATTCGTCCAGCATCAGGCGGTAACTAGCTAGACACTTCTTAAAAAAACTACTTTCTCTCTGAAGAACGACTTTCTTGTCTGCCGACAAAAGATAATCATCCGTTTAGTCGAGGTCATCAAGCCATCGAGTACCACCGATCTAAACTCCAGAGAGTTGTGGTGACCTCAGAAAAAAATTAAAACCGATTAGGATGGAACATTAAATAAATTGTATAGGCCGGCGATTCCGAAGACTATGAGATCACTCAAGAGAATTCAAGTCTTCACTTCAGAAAGATGGTTAATTTTGATGTCCCTCTAGTAAAAAAAAGTCGAGGTATCAATTCATCGCTAATACCTCCATTTTCTATAGGCGGCGAATTAATTTGACTTTGAAAGTGCATGACAAGTTACATTTTAGAAACTATCTACAGCACTTAATTTAACCTGTATAACGCTCGTTGTACACTTTCGAAACTTGAACAAAGGACAATTGTCGTCTGCCTACTAGAATGCGGGCGATCTAGATAGAATATGTCACCGCTCCGTCTGTGCTGTTCAAGTCACCACCCTTGTAACGTGATTACACGACCAGGTTTGGGAAAAGTTCAGGATTTCAGAGGTCAATGCCGTTATCAGAGGTGCTTTCATTCACTGTCAGTGTCCCACCAGCATTTTTGCGCACAGATTTTCCCAGTTTGCGCGCTCAACTCACTGTCAATCAATTGGGCTGTCTGGAAGTCGATTAAAGCTGGAGATCAAATCTGACAGATTTTCAAAACAAATTTTCCTCGGCAGAATCGTCGAAAGTTAGGTGCACGCACTTACGACTCATAGAATCAGGTTGCCTACACTGAAACTAGCACTCTCAGAACAACAGTTTATCGATTTGATAATTGACAACAGAAAGGCAACTTCATACACGGTTGGATCACATTCGCAATGCGACGGGAGAAGAATCGCATGTTCACGTGAACCGGGACCAAATAAGACATATTATGAGGTGCTTGAAGTCATTTTGCAGAATAATTTTTAAGTAACGAACTATTAAGGCATAAATCTAATTTGATATAAGGCGTACTAATCAAGTACTTGCAAGACTTACATAGTAACCGGCTGCTTCTGAATTGCTTTTTCGAATTAGGCTAAAAACAAATTAAAAATATATATGTTGAATAGAATATCCTGATAGGAATTTTTAAAATGTTTACCCTGAATAAGAATGACTATGCTCAACGGTTGTGTTTACCAGGACGGCTTGTTTAAAGTGCATAGCATATAAAATTATGCTATTTTGCCGCGACTGGTCCTCGTTCAGAGATATTCAGGATGAGGAGCTTGACCACGAAGTTCTAAAGGACATGTGTGTGACCAATATCAACGGCAACTCAAATAGTACAGATAAAGTTACAAACAAAACATTACATAAAACAGCAAACATTTATCATTTAATCATCATCATGCACAGCAATACAAAATCCATTGGTAACTAATGTTTCACTGCCAAGTTACCATAAGAAGAATAACAAAAAACAAGAAAATGTTTAAACAATGACAAAAATAGAAATTTTGCCATACAAATTATGAGAGATATATGATAGGGATGACATAGATTCTAAGAGTACATTTACCTAGTTAACATGCAGAGGTGAGGCAAACTAAACCCCTAAACGACACCATTATGGGCAAGTTAGCTTTAAGGCAAGATAAACTCTGCAGTACAGCTTCCTTGCGGTTTTCACTGAATCACGTCATAAACATAATCAAATTATGCAGCTAACTCTGCCCAACTAAGAAGAGGAAGTTGCGAAGATGATTCTACTATAAAGCTGCAACAAGATTGCCACTGAGCTGGACACGATGCCATATCGCACTGGGTTTCCAAACAAGAAATATAACGCGAAAGTGGACCCCATCTTGGCAGACGAGTGTGTCATATACTACCCAATTTTGAATTAAGTGACTTCAACTGTTTCTGTCATGTCTAAAATCTGTCCACCTTGATTCTTACACCAATATAGTGCTTCACTAAACAATCGAAATGAGGGCGTACGCAAAAAGTTACTGAGCTAACGTAGTTTCTGGAACCTTATTTGTTTTTCTCACAAGCAGCATTTGTTGGCCAAACCAAAAATATTTCTATGGCTTTAAGCGTTGGTTATACGTTTGAAGTGACTTACACGTCATATGTTTCTCAAACAGCGGTGGCCAGAATGCCAGTAGGCGTCTAAAATCATCAACTATGAGGAGCCAAGTCTCATTAGCGTATAACAAAATTGCGCGTACAAATGCATTGTAAACACAAACCTTCAGTCAAGTGAAATACTTGCGTTTCTCCATAAATGACGAAGGTTGGAGTAAGCTACTCTAGCTTTCACGATTCTCATGCGCACCTCGTCAAGCATATTTCCTCAGTTATTATCAGAGCTCCAAGGTGTGCAAACTTGTCAACTATGTCCAGATCCTCATTCTGCAGGCGCAGAGTTGGAGTGAGTGACGGATGTTTCTATAAAAGTAGCTTACATTTAGAGGGTACAAATTTCATACCGGAAGAAAGAACAGCAATTGATAATCTATTCGTAATGGATTGAGCAAAATTTCTATTGACGAATAATAGAACGATATCTAACGCCCGAAAGAACTTCAATAGCGGCATCCTTAACACATGAATTAGTGTTGTTCATAATACTATATAATACTAAATTATAAAAGGAGGGAAATTGGAAAGCTTTGACGAACACCACGGCGGGTATTCAAGTTGAGTGTCAATTCATTGTAGATCTTAATGCGACCAGAAATGTTCATGTAGAGAGCAGGTATAATATTTAAAGATTGATAGGCATATCACTTGTTGACAGAATATCGACTAGAACATTGTGATACACCGAGTCAAATGCACTCTTGAAGTTCAGAAAGACGGCTACTCTAGGACAGTGATATGCGTGTCGCTGTTCAAGAACGTGCTTAAAGGTAAAAAGATTATCTGTACAACCTCGTTCTGACCGGAATCCTGCTTGTTCTTTTCTAGTATAAGTCACGCGAAGCGCTAAGTCGGCGTAACACAATCTGAGCAAATAACCTAGACACGACTGGAGTCAAGCTTATACCACGATGTTTATCACACGAATTACGACTGCCCTTTTGACGATAGGAATGAGGATCTGAACATTCCGAATAAGTGTCACGGTCTCTGTCTTCCATAGAGTACGTAAAATGTTAGTCAATGCTTCCGAAATAATATCGTACACATCCTTAAATAATCCCGGAAGCAAATCATCATATCCAATGGCTTGGCAAAGTTTAAGAGACAGATGGTACTTCGCAAGTAACATTCCGCAATGTTGATACAGATATGCTTTCGGGAATCAGAACTGACACAGGTGCCCAAGAAAAGTGATTTTTAAGTGTTCAGTCCATCTATCAAGAGAACTTATTTTATTGGTTTTTAGGTGATTATTACAATCATTTATAGTTTCTCTAACTTTTAAGTTTCTCGAACCTGTTGCACGGATAAGTTGGAACAAACAGCGGCTATTAACTAATGCGAACGCTTATTACAACTCTTCAGCCTTTCTGGTCCAAAAGGAATTGACATCGACTTTTAGACCGCGCACAAATTGGCGTCTAACATTTCTTCAAACATTATTATGAGCCCAGATAGTTTTAATTTGAAATATAATTTCGATAATCTCCATAAATTTTACAGACTCACAATGATTATTTCTACGGAAGCCTACGACTGTGCATGGTGGAACTTATCTTCGTTACAAATAAATTCAGATTTTCGCCATCAAGATCAGTTAGCTTTGACTTGAGAATATCCTCATAGTATTGTCGGGAGGACGGTTGTTCGAGTTTGCTTACATCTATTTCATGTAAATTTCCCGGAAAAGTTTACTGCAAATCTACAACGGATAAGTGCAGATCTTGATTCGACATGTGCTCCAAAACGAAAGACAAACAGTGATGCAACCATCCTATCCATAACTAATGGCTACATGATCTATTTGAGTCCACCTTCGTCACTCATTACTAGTGGAAATGGTGTTTATTCGGAGTTTTTCTTCTCTTAGATAGTCTAACAACCAAGGTTAATGATCACGATCTTCCCAAATGCCATAAGCTAAAGTTACCTTAAGGAGCCGAAATCTGCCTTTCGCGTCTAGCACGCTCGCTCTCATTCTTTCTCAACCTATTTAATCCTAAGTGTTACTGCATAATTAGACAAAACTCAATGTTTCACATGAAACGCGATGATAGACGTGAAGCATTTGACCTACCAAGGTTCATGCTACTGTTGTCGGGTTGATTAGTTAAATGGAAGATACTTCTACAAGATTACACATCACTCACTTAAACTCTGCGGTTTCAAGATGATAATTTGAACGTTTACATACCTTGATATATGTATGTATGATATTGCATGCATGCGTGTCGTGTTGGCAATCTATGGGAATTTTCTCGATGGCTCATGAGCAAAAATCAGAGTTACGAACAGAAAAGAATTACTTAACAATTTCAAGTAGCCTTCAGACTAGGTAAGGCTTGCTAGATTACTAACAATCTTCTTGCTAGAGAAGGTCTTTTAAAGACCTGCTTGTCTGTCAAGATAGGTTCCAAATTCGCATCATAGTTCGCGGTTGGAATTACTATGCGTTACAGCGTCGAATTGAGCTCAGTGGAGATATTGTTGCAAGCTTCTAGTAGAATAATTTTCGTAACTTTCTTTTCATATATATATAATTATGAAAAACTAATTTACTAAACGAAAATTGGCTGCGTGGGCGGTAATAACAATGATTATAGGCAAGGTTGTGATAATGACCGAATTATATTAGTTAGTATATAACTGACAATTGTGTGTAGTGTGCGACGGGGTGGCTTAATGGTTAGAGCACCAGATTCCGAAGCAGACGTTCCAAGATTCGAGCCTTGTCCGCGGCAAATTCTGGCCAGTACGTGATGAATTCCCAAAAAGAATGAAACTGGTCTACTGGATGAATTACTTTTTCTAAGCTAATTGATTATTGGAGAACGAGTTAATTTTATATAAAGATGTGTTAATTTCATGAATACTCAATAGCATAGAAACATTTTCTATCGAATTCAATTTGATTAAACGAGAGTATTAATCTGATTTTGAGTTCAATTTATATTTGATTACGACAACGGTACAAATATTTCGTGATTAGGTGTCGAATTGTGATTGCATGCTGATGCGCCTGTTTTCAAATAAGATAAATTCATAATATATAACTAAATAATGTTTGACATCGAGTTACTTCTCTATCATCATAGTCATCATCATCATCATCATCATCATCATCATCATCATCATAATCATCACCGACAGCAGTATTTAGTAGCTGTAAAAAAATAAAAACTTAAAAGAACAATTTTTCAAAACATCTAAGATTAAAAAAGAATAATTAATAATTTATAACGAGGGGACAATTTATGAAGAGGATCTAGTTTAGATGAAGATGCCTACCTAGGTAACGCACATAATTGAGGAAAATGAAATCTCCAAGCACACCACTATGTCTAAGCCAGCTTCATGAAAAAGCGACATCGGCGATATAGCTCCATTGCAGTTTTCACTGTTTCGCGCTAAAAATGACCGACACTCAAAGTTAAAGCTGCCCTACAAAGAAATAAGAGCTAAGATGATTCAATTAGAAATCCGCAACAAAATCGCCATTGAACCAGATTCGATGCCATATCGCGCAGGGTTTCCAACCAAAAATTATTATGTGTACGTTTACTTCTCTCTTGTAATCGAACGGGCTCCACAAAACCCAATGCCACTGTAGTTGATTTCACCTGTTTTTGTTAATTCATAATCTATTCAACTTGTTTCAAACGTCAATCTGGCGCTGGCTGAGAGAATAATACTCTATTAGTCAACGAAATGGAAGACATATGTAAGACTTAACAAGGCCAGTGCAGTTCATGGAGCCTTATTTGTTTTTATAATGATGTGTACTTGTTGGCCACTCCAAATTAGTCTACTAATGACATCGTTGCGTATTCGTTGTTGGAAACCTATATAGGGAACACTTCTCACACAACGGTTATCGAATGCTGGTAAGTGTCTCAAGCCTTCGACACTAAAGAATCAAGTTCCATTAGCGATTAAAAAGCTTCACGTAAAGATGCACTGTTCATATGACTTATGTTTGTCCCTCCATAAATGGTGAAAGTTGAAGAAAAGTAACCTAGTCTTAATGGTTCACATACACACCTAGACACTTAGATTGTCAGAGCAATTGGTACAGATTTGAAAACATCTAAATCCATCAACCACGTCTAAATCATCATCTTGATGCCGCAGAGTTGAAGTGAATGATGCGTGATCTTGTAGAAGGGCCTTATATGTAGAGTGCGTGTAAGTTATACCGAATGGCCTAATGACGAGTGCTAATCTATTCAATGTGCTTTGGCAAAAAGATTGTGTTGAATAATAATACAATTTCGGATCCATAGTCGAGATCGACTGACCTACCCTACTTACTTTACTGCGGCTGACTCCTTTTGGAGGATAAGCCGACTCCAATGACATTTCATGGAGTTTCCTGGGAATTTGGTACAAGTGGTGTCCCCTCACCACTCGGCTTTTTGATCGAGGACGCACCTCCAGCCTTTACACATCCAGGCGCAGTCTGCAAGGCAGCAGTAAGTTACATGGTTGCCGTTGGCTGTTGAGAGCTCATTCGCCATTCGGAAGTACGGGGTACTGTCCAGGAGTCCATGTAATCCTGTGGCTGTTGAACCCTTTTGTGGCAGGGAACACACGCCGAGTCATGGTGCCGTCATCGGGCTCATGTGGTATTTTATAGGGGATCCGATTGCCGGTCAGAAATCCACCACGCCCTGGTGACACCACCGCCATAGCCCCGTTAGCCCATGTACGATCGGCCATCGAGACATGGTTGACAGCGTCGTACCACATTGAGGAAGGGATGGACTTTACGATTAAAGCCTAGTTTCGTGGATCGGAACTAATGCCGGTGACAAAAAATAGATTAGCCCACATATCAAGACGAAACGTTCTATTTAATGTCCGCTTATTGTTGTAACTATTTATGGTTTCGTTAAAGTTCAATTTTCGTCAGCCTGTTGAACGAATATGTTGGAATAAGCATCGAGTGTTATCTGATGTGAATGCATCTTCCACCTTTTTAACCTTTCGGAAATCCAATGACTCATTCTACACACACAACGGTGCCTGCAATTTGCATATTGGATTAAGTCCTCCTCCACAGTATGTTCAAATTTTCATCCGCAAGACCAAATAATATCAATTAAAGAAAATCTTCATATTTTTATTGGCAAGATAGCTGTCCGAGTATTCTTACGTCCATTGGAGATTTATTCTTATTTAGCTTTCCAGAAAATGTGAGCGCTAATCTACAACGAGTAAGTGCATGGCCATATTACACATACGTGTTCAAAAACGAGCGACAGTTCTGAATAAACCACGCCATCTATAATTAATAACTACATGACCTGCGTGAGTCCATAATTGTTTGGGAGCTGGAAGACGCCAGATGGCGTAAAGCCATACACTACGTCCAAAGTTTGTGCTGCCCAAATATAAGCAATGCTCCACTCAGCCATCCCCAGTCCTTCATCTGTTCTATGTGTATCTGCCACATACATAAAATTCTGCGTCGCTTAAGCGTCCAATTTAAGTATTCATAGCACCCATAGCCAAGAATATATCTAAACTTCTTTCTCTACATAGTAAGGAGCTTAGATCGAAGTAAAAAAACGGCATGACTGTTGACTGTGTTGCAACCGACGGGAGTATATGCAGAAGACAACGTTGATTAAGGTTCCTGGAATTAATTTCAGCACGTCTTTAAGTGTGTCGCCAAAAGACGGCTATTTACAGGGAACCATTCAGTTAACCAAACTTTAGCTCATGAGCTACGGACAATACAGAATCTTCATTTTCCGGCTTGATAAACCTTCGTGGAACCAGATGTTCAAAGCAAAGAACGTGAAGATAAGGATGGTGCACGCAGTTTGGTAATACTTTTAGGATCCTACATTCTAGTTTTCGATACGCTACACAACAATTTCTTATATATCCAACGTGCGTACTAGACCTTCTTGTTGCTTAATTTGTTTTAATGCTCGCACATAAAATGCGCTAAAATTAAAATCTATTCTAGGTATAGTGAATGGTGGATATCTGTCAATCCGACAATGGGCTCAGTGATATGATTATCAACCATCATATTCATAAAATCTAAAATAACATTACTGTTAGATTGAGAAGAGAAAATTGAAGAAATAGAGGCAGACATCGTAATAAAGGTATCTGCAGTAGCGTATCCATCCTAAAATTCTAATCAGATAAGGCGACTCTGTTAATCCGGCGCGATGGCTGGTACAGTGTGTTCACTTTAGTTCGTACTGTATGTGATTATATCAGTTCTAGTGGGGACAGATTAATTACCTTCCTTTTCAAAGACAATCTGCCAACCAATGATGACTAGTACAATCTGCCCAGCTGTAAATGGCCAAAATTTCCTTCAGAGACGAAACCTACTCTTTGCGGTTGGCACACTTTCTCTCATTCCATCACTCCCAAGTTAACACTAAGTGTTACTATATAGTTAAAATGAGCTCAAGTGAAACGGGATTATGAATGTATCCCGTTAGGTTCATGCTACTATCACCGGATTGACTAGCTAGTGCCCACCGGTTGTCAGGCCGGAAATTTCTATGACTGCAGTTACAGTAAAAGCATTTCTCAATGAACATACATTTTCTGTGTATTGCCATTTCATATCACATTTTAGTTTTCGATTAATTTGAATAGACCTAAAAGTGTATTACGACAGCAAATAATTCTAATACAATGTTAGCGTCATCATCATCATGCACAGTATACAAAAGCCAAAAGTGACTAATGTTTCACTGTCATATAACCATAAGAAGCGAACATTGTAATTCGTATTGTTCATGGTTATATGTGGATAGTAAAAGAACACTAGGACGCCCATTCCTAGTGAGGATGGTTTGTATTCGGAGTTTTCCTTCTAGATAATATGCTAACCAAGGCTGATGAGCACTATCTGCCCAGATGCCGGTGGCCAAAGTTTCCTTCAGCAGCTGAAACTTGCCTTTCGCGTTTGTCACGCTTGATCTCATTCCGTCACTACATATTTAACAATAAAAGCTACTACCAGTTAGACAAAACTCGAGGGTTTACATGAAACAGGATGATGGCTGTGTCCAGTTTAAACCCGACAAGTTTCATGCTACCATTATCGGGCTGACTAGCTTGTGCCCGCCGGTCATCAGGCCGGAATTTCTATGGCATCATCATAAAAACAGAGAGAATAAAGAAAATGTACGGAAAAGATCAATTTCCAAATCACTCTCTTTAAATCCTTCAAAATTCACAACGTAACAATAGTGCTCGGCAACACACATGCTAGCCGTACATCAAATAACTTTATCATCAAAATTCACACACATTTGCAACAGTAATCGATTGAAAAGAGCCAAGCACCGTTAGAAAACCAGCAAATTTCGAGCACATTTTAAAAACAGGGTAAACCGCCAAATTAGTAAATTTCTCAATTATACATAAATCAGTTGAAAAATGAATAAACTTATGTACAGTCCGCTATATCAGACAACAAATTCTCGATTTAAATATACGCAAGCTTCCATCACAAAAATACACACAAAGGTCGGTTCAAGAGAAGTCTATGCCAATGACAGAAATAAACGGGCTTCTTCATTTGGGACTGTTTTCCGCACAAACAAGCATTTCCTAGTTAATGAGGAAATAGCTCGGCGTTACCAAATGACAAAATACAACGATTGGCCACCAACTTTCTGGATCACTTCCTCTGCGTTTTCAGTCATCTACCGAAGTTTTTTCGTAAGCCTGATTAACTATGTGTTTAAGTGGCCTTCTAAACATTATATTGGAGTCGGCTGGTGACGAATCATCAATTATCCATTTTATTTTTAAAATGATCAAGAAGCAAGATTTATCTTCACAGATTGAACACAAGATTGCTCTATCGTGTGTTTACCTTGGTCAAGTAATTGAAAATTGACATTTATCTCGACGTTCCACAATATCAGTATCTCTAGAATACATTATTCTCGGTGAATCGCAATGCTCTATTCGATATACTATCGTAAAATGGCAATTCCCATAAATTTGAAAATATTTCAATAGTTCTTTAAACAGGCACTTCTGGTTAATTGAAGATCTACAATAAATTATAGGACAACTTTACTACTAGACGTGGGGCCGTAAAAGATCGCCACTCCCCCCTCAACTTTTGTTTAATTTAATCCTAGATGTCATTATGCTCTTCCATACGCTCAGGATGCATGCGTCGAGATCTACTCAACGGTAGATCAGTCGACCACAACTACGCCAACAAAATTTTATTATCATTCCATAACTCATATTCTTACACGTATTATGTATGTCTTCAATTTGACTGGCCAGCATATCATTATTCTCTCCGACAATGCCAGATTGGCGCAAGAAACAAAGTTGACAAATTTGGGCATGACATAAACAGTTAAAGGCAACTAAAATCGAATTGGCCAATAAGGGAACCGTTCGTTTGCACACAAATCATAATCATTTTCTGGAAACCGTACACAATATAGCATCCAACCGAGCTTATTTGTGATCTTGCATATTGATAGAGGAATCATCTAAACTTTATTTTCTTAGCTGGGCAGAGTTAACTTCGAGGTTTAGTCATGTTTATTAAGTAACACACTGAAAACCGCAAGGAAGCTGAATTGCCAATGTCGCATTGCCTCACAGCTGCCTTGGCCATAATGGTATTAGTAGAGGCTTGGGTTGCCTTACTTCTATGCGCTACCTATGTAAGTAGTTCCATCTGAACTAGATCTTCTCCATGAATCACTCTCAGTTACTTCGTAAAAACAATAACTTTACATTTTTTAATCCTATATTTTTTATTAATTTTCCTCGTGCTTATATAGCACTGAAGGATCAATTATTAAAGAATTTTGATAATTAAGGAAAGCCGATCAGCATAGCCCCACGACATATTAACAGAAAAGGATAAAACGCAATTGTACCCGACGAAATGTGTAAACATGATACGGTAATTACTGCATAAAAATGTGCAATCGACAATCTAACCTAGTAGTATTTGAGAGAAAACTAAAGTTCAATCACGTATCTTAACTGAAACGAACAAGAAAACTTTACGCTAGTCTCTTTCGACAAATTTTTTGACTGCCTTTATTTAGAATCACAGATATCTAATACAAATTGGCTTTCAAACTGAAAAGGCTCCACCTTTTCGAATAAACTGTGCAAATTTGGCTGCCAGCTACATAGCGAACGAAGGTCGCAACCGATTTAATACATCAATGCATGACACTCTTCAAAGTGTATAATTAAACTAACATTAGGTGTGCGGGTGTTGATAACAATTCCTTTATTCAAGGTTGCGATCTTGATATAAACAGCCGATCTATTATTTACATATATTTTTCAGTATAAACTAATTAGTTTATGTTCATATCTGATGTAATAAGAGTAATAATTTTTCAGAAGCTGTACGCGCATTTCCAAGTTATGAATAAAAATCTGTCCAGTACTTTTCTACTCTCAAACAAACGCCACATTTGCAAACGTTTTAGCAATTCATGAAGCGACCAGTAATTGTTATGCGATGAATATAGAAATACCAATATATGAGGAGGTCGATAACTCACCATATAAAAATAAACGAATAATTTATTTTATCGCTGGTTCGTTATATATATATTTTTTTTTTCATAGAGAAAATTAATTTTAAAAATATTTTATCAATTTTTAGAGCATTTTTTGTTTAAATGATTTCGAGTTGTTACATTGTTTGTTTATGCCAGATTTCAGTTTTCTTGTTTACGTTTTGATACGCAATTACAGTTTGTCAAAGCGACTTTGGCTCTCAGGCTTTTAACTACCGCCATGTCTAATTCATAATACATGTTATTTCTAATATGTTTAATCTATCAAAATTGTCTTTCATTTATTACATGAATTCTGAAGCGAATGAAAATAAGAAACTCATCTAACTTTCGCTTTGTAGGTATACAATCGCATTCTAGTTCGATTGCGGATTTTCATATGATTGAGGAGCTTATACTTTCCGGTTGGCCATTTAAGAAATCTGTTTCGGAAAAATTTCATTGTATTGGCATATATGCCAGTCTCAAATATGTCGAGGCTAGTTCGCGCTAATAAGTTAATAGGGTACGTTCGACTAACCAATATAAAATGACATTCGCGATAGACCATTATTAGTACAATAGGCATTGAGAATTTCTTAAACTCAAACGGGCACAGATCTGACATTATTGAGATTCTTGAGAGTACATAGAACACGATAATCTATGTAGAAGAAGATAATTCTACCGATAAAATTAAAGTAACAATTACTAATAAATTTAAACCACTGTGGATGATTGGAACAAATATTATTTAAAAAATACATTCGTTGAATATGCAGAATATACCTTGTTTAAATACTGTACAGTATATATACATTTGAATTATGCCTAATTCGAGTTTTTCTGCATTCTGTGACTGTCTGGCGTGATTTTCTCTAGGAAACCTCATTTACCATTTTTCTCATTTCGGTTTTACAAATTTTGATCCTTACAATATAAGCCATCAAAACGAGTTTGCGTTTTTGTCTGTGCGAATCGGTATCATTCAGTAATATGTAAATTAAGTTCTGTTTTTCGCGTCTCATCTGCCCAGGTTATATATTCGGGTGCAGTCTTACGTAAGAATTACCAAATCCTTCAAGTATTACTTGATTAATTAAATATATGTGATTAACATGGAGGCTAAACTTAAATTTGAGGACACCGAAAATTTGGTTCAAAGAATTGTAGGCATGAACTTAATAGATATGGACGAGAAAAAAAATCATATCAGAGTCCTATAGGCACACTGAGATTGAACATGACTTGGCATTTATGGGGCTCCCATTAGCTAATAGGGTTGGAACCTCTATATCTACGCAAAAATCGAGATCCAGCTATACCGCACGCTAGAATTCAGATGTGCATTTCATTAAAAAAAAGCTAAACAGGCCACTCTATCACAATTCAATAGATTGGCATATTGAATTTATTGCGAGTACGGCAAGATGATATGAAATAACATATAGAAAAAGTGTCCGGACTGACACTTCAATACGTGAGACTCACAATAATTTTTCTACATAATAAAATGTAACAAGCATTAAATGTGTTGGTGACTAAACTATTTCTTCATTTTGTCGAACTGTTTAAAAATTTATTATAACTCAACAACTTCTGAAATAAAGTGTGGGGATTTTTAATATAAATAATTAACTTAAGGCATTGCAGAAAACAATTAAAATAATTTGTAGTGCAAATTATAGAAAAAAGAAGTTATAAAACGAGAATATTAATATATAGTGTCATACCTGTTAGCTGCAAATCAAAGAGACTTTAATATTTTACCAACAATTTTAAAATATCGAAACATAAATTAGGCAAATGCAGAATCAAAACGGAAAGATATGTTACAATATAACAAAAAAAAGTACACAAACTTTTTAAAAAAATAATATGAATCCTTTGGACAAAGCCAAAATCCTATTTGACTTTTGTATGAGTTTATTACAGATTAACATAAAAAGGATCAAACATTCAAATCGTAAAAATTAAACAGTAAATTTTTTAATGGGTATGTTTAATTAACAAATCAAACAAATAAAAATAACATTTTAACATCACAAAATATTATAAGTAGACAAGATGGTTGTATGCAGCAAAATGCACACATGCAGCTTATTGTTTCAAGCTACACGACATTCGTAGAAACTGCTCATTATCGTAAAATAGACCGTTGTGTGAATTTCGACAAATACCCAAACACAAATAAATAAATAAATTATTTTATCACTTAAAACTTGCGCACATACTACATAGCAAAATAGAATAAAGGAAATTACTTAAAAACTAATAAAATTAATTGGTTTAAATACTCTTGAACATTTATATTGTTCGAGCATGCTAGTTTTCAGTATTAGTATTTTTGATCTAATGCGTTTTAATTTGTGAGATTAAGGTTAATTTTGTGGATTCTAGTTTCCATCCTGTCAAAATAATAATATATTTTGTTTTAAATACACTTATTCGATCGGGTATATGGTCTTTTCTTCTAATGAGCTAATTGGAAAGACAGAAAGCCAGGTATTTCTTTTGGTTCTGGCTTTTCAGGTAAACAATCATATTCCTTGGTCGATTGCGGAACAGCGTACATTATCGGTGTATATTCTTTTCTGATTTCTAATTATGACATTTATGGCAAAAAGCGTTTCTTTTATTGACATGGATGTCAGTTTCAAATAAGGCGAGGATATTAAACATGAATAAGTTAATAATATGTGTTCAGCCGATAAAACTGAAATGTTATACACGAAGTTATTGTTTACATAAAATAATACCTTTTGTTCATGCTGACATTGGTTTATCCATCTGGTCCTATTTGAACTAATTTATTACTACGTACGCAACAAACATTATATAAATATTTAGGTCTTCTGAACAGGTAATGATCCATCACATTTAACTTCCAAGACTGGTTAGCTGAACCGATCCCTCCAAAATTTCATGTACACAGTCTCAACGTATTTCAGTCTAAAATCCATGTCAACACAAGAAACTTTTTCCGCCATAGTTATCCTTAATTGCAAGTCAGTTAGAATATTCTCTACAATTGTAAGCAGATGCGGAAATGACCGTGAATGCGATTATAAACCAGCAAATCCAATTCCGAGTTAAATACCTGTATTCTTTTGCTTTTTAATTCCCGCAATAAATGAAAAGGCATAATTTCGGGTAGCTGAAATGTATTAGAAAGGACTTATATTTTGAATTAGACATGACGGTAGTTAGGAACCTGGCAGATCACTTCGCTCTGAAAAAACAGAGACTGAACTTCATTGTGCAAAAAGTGCTTTAAAAACAAAGATTGCGCACCAAAGTACATAAATGCTAAATTGAAATCTTCTTGAATGAACAACAAAATTTATTGAAATTATTTAGACAAAGAATGCTTCAGAAATTCGTAAAGTAGTTATAAAATTATTTCACCCCTAAGATATTTGTGCAAATCTTCCTTGGCTATTTGTAGACATGCATTTCCATCTTCATAAAAGTGCTTCCACAGAACCCATATCCATTACATCTGGTCGTAGTTGGATTTAATTGACAACTTACTTCAAAGAAAACGCACATCTCGCATAACTGTGTTCCACACCAATTTCGCATTGCAGCAAGCAATAAGCAAGCTGTGCACTTGACTTAAATAGCGCAGTCATACGAAGCTATCATTACTATTTAAATGTGGATTTATATATTTACACCGTTTATACCCCCCATAAAAAATCTACAATCCTGCTGATATTTTTAATTTTTATTATGATAATACTTTCTCATGCTTGAATAAAACACAAGGATTATAGTTATCAGCAACATAACTTCTTGAGATTTTTATTTCCAAGTTTTGTATCATTAAAATTGAAATTTTATGCATTATATTATCATGTTAGTCAACAATACATACAATCAATTGTTAGTCATGGTTCTCATTTTTTGCATAATGTTACATTCGAAACGTACCTCAATTTTTCCTATTTCGATTATGTATCTATTACACTTTACAGTCGAACTTTCTGATATTGATATATTTTACAATACAACTAGTGAGATTTACTTATCTACATGAGACTAATTGCACATATTTATGTGATGTGACATTGTAGAGAATGTTAAATCCTCCGTCTTATGTAAAATAACATTGACTGATAAATTTAAATAACCATAGCTGATTGTAACGAACTTTATTTAAAAAGAATTTTTTATTTTTGTTTTCCAGAACATTCTTTGTTTAAATACTTGATTTTAAAAATGTGCGCTATTTTCAGTTTTCGAATATCTCGCTCCTTGTCTGGTATTGTAACTTTGGTCTGCTGCATTTTAACATTTATTCCATACTAAACGATTATTTTATCCTCAAATAAATTGCTCCTTCAATTGCCTTTTTGTTCTAATATAAAACAGAAAGGAACAGAAGCCTAGGAACAGTTATATTTGATTGAATCTTTGGTTCAAGTTTTACATCTCTCTAGATAAATTACGGTGCGGAACAGCTTCCGACTTTCACTTTCCGATTGCCTAACAGTAAGTGTCGATTTAATTGTTATCTCGTATATTCATGGATACCGATATTAAATTTGAGGACACAAATAGGTTAGTGCAGGACATAGCGGACTTGAACTTAAATGACGCAAGGAATAATATAAGCATATCAGACTCTACTGTGAATTTTAGGACTTCCAGCGATCTGGCATCTATGGGGCTTACAGACACGAATAGGATAGGGGCCTCAACAAGATTTGGCGACCGCGCCAGTCCAAGAATATTAAGTCTACCACAGTATAAATCAGAAAAACATTCAATTTTGGTAGGAGATGCCCAAATGATATTCAGTGCTTATAATATCGTAAACCCTATGGAGAAATTTGTTGCAGCATGGATGGCATTGCCTGAAAATTTCCGAAATGCCTTGGAAAATTTCAGAGACAGAACTGTAGAAGAAAAGCCGTACAATGCATTTGAGTTATTAATGGCTGAAATTCAACAGAGATATCAGCCTGGAAGATCAGCGCAAATGTGCGAACTATTACGCTTAGAAAAAATGGGGCGTCAACTACCGTCCAAATTTTATGAACGCCTTTGCACAAAAGCTTCCAGGTTGAATATATCTAGAGATGTAGTCAACTCCATTTTTACAGCTGAGTTACCAATTAGGCTCAGAACAACATTGGAAGTATTTGACACAATGAACATAGATTGGCCAACAAAACTCAGAGGGTTAGACGGCGTGTATAAACAGCAAGAACCACCAGTACATGCTGTAATAGCAGATTCTGTAACGATGCAGCCAGTCAGGGCAGATACCGAAAACCACCTGACTATACAAGAAACTTTGGGTTTCTTATGTAGAGAAGTTGTTAGCTTGCGTAGTGATATTACACAACTTCAGAGTCAGGATAAGTATAATAGACGTCGAGGGAGTCACTCGCGTCAACGCTTCGAAGGGCCACGCGGATGATGTAAAGCACATTGCGAATACGGACGCAGTGCGAAGTGCCAAGGTGAAAATTGTATTTACCCGCGATTAGGTGGACCCAGACGGAAAGGAAGCACAAAACCGGTTGAGAGAAATCTATCACCGGGAAAAGGACAAAACCCTCGCTAGTAAGAGCCGTAGGGGGGGTTCCAATGCAAAGGCTCCCAGATATGCCTTTAAAAGGCATACTCAAAGCTAAAGATGCGACTAGAACAAATAGCACCGAGATAGAATGCAAGAGTGTCCGATTCTCAATAAGCGGAGATCTGAAAAACATTGCCGGATTGTCCAGGACAAGTTCATTATTAAGGATGAATTATCTGGATTAGAATTTCTCATTGATACGGGTGCTGAGGTAAGCATAGTTAGGTCAGACGTGGTGGAAGCAGATTGCCCCACATTTGATTATCAACTATGGGCCGCAAACGGTAGTCCGATTGGAGTAAAAGGGATGAAAGAAATGTCGGTAACATTAGGCCAGAAATCTTCCTTCCGATGGAATTTTCTAGTGGCCGATGTCAAGGACCATATCATTGGCATGGATTTCTTGGCACATTTCAAGCTGACATTAGACCCCAAGGCTAGGACTAGCGCAGAAGGCGTAGGGATAGCAACACCTACTGATTCTAACACGTCGGCAGTTAGAACAGTCCTCTTACCTCGTCCATCAGTCGCACATGACTTTTCCGATATAATCGAGTAGCACCTAGCAGTGTTTCAGCCTTTCAGTTCTAAATGGATAGGTCTGAAGACAGGAGTAGAACACCAAATAGAATTGGTGGCTCCGTTGCCTTGTTCACCAAAGGCTCAACCATTGGCACAACACAAGCAACAAATTGCTTTGTCAGAATTTCACCAATTGCGCAAAGAGGGGATTTGTAGAAGGTCAAATTCCAATTTTGCTTCCCCAATAAACGTAGTTCCCAAACCTGAACCGGGTCAGGGGAGGGTTTGTGGGAATTATCGTCTATTAAACTCAGTGACGAAGGGTGATTCTTATCCTCTCCCTAACCAGAGTACTTTGCTCCGAGATATAATGGGAAATGAGGTTTATTCAACTTTAGATCTCCAGAAAGCGTACTATCAGGTACCAATGGAAGAAAGTTCGATACCACTCACCGCAGTCAGATTTCCAGGAGGGGGATTGCATGAATTTCTTCGAATGCCTTTTGGTTTGAAAAATGCCAGTCAGACATTCCAGCGTTTGGCTGAAGAAATCCTTCAGAATTGTCCATTTGCGAGGGTATATATAGACGACATAATTATTTTTAGTCGCTCCCGAAATGAACATCGTACGCATTTGGAAACGGTTTTGACCAGGCTGGAACAATATGGATTAGTGGTCAAACCTAATAAGAGTAATATAGGTTGCTCTTCAGTTAAATACCTTGGTCATATACTTTCCAAAGACGGAATTAAACCTTTGGAAGATAAGGTCCAAGCTATTAAGGACGTAACGGAACCCCGAACCGTACGCCAGTTGCGAAGGTTCTTGGGCATGATCAGCTATTATCGTCGATTCATTCCAGGTCTAGCCGGAATTCTTGGATCGTTAACAAGCCATCTCACTCGTGAAAAGAGCACGATCAAGAAGTCTTGGCCTATAAACTTGAGTCAAGAAGACCGAGAAAATTTCCAAAAGGCCAAGGATATGTTAAGTGACGTAACCACATTAGCACCTGTAGATTGGGAAAAACCTTTCGAACTAATCACAGATGCCTCAGATGTTGCATTAGGGGCAGTGCTACAGCAAAGAGATCAGGACATAGTAAGACCGATTGGGTTTTATAGCCGTAAGCTTAATGATCGAGAAAAACGTTATGATACGTTGGGCAAAGAGCTTCTAGCAGTGTATGCCGCAGTGCTACACTTCGAGCATTACTTAGACGGGCATAAGTTTAAGTTATTGACCGATCATAAGCCATTGATCAGCATACTTGGTAAAACAGCTAGGCTTAATTACTCTCGTAGAGTAAATTCCCAAATAACACGGTTAGCAGAGTTCGATTTCACAGTGTCTCATATTGCTGGTAAAGAGAATGTGGTAGCAGATGCACTTAGCCGACCGAATGAAGCTGATGTCGAGCTGATATTTCAAGGTCCATTGAAAAATTTAGATGAATCAATGCACGATTTTGTTAGTCAAATCGAGGAAGCGCAAGGATCGGATCCCTTTACATTAGTATTGTCCAAAAGACCAGGATATGTTCGTAAGCTCATAAGTGGCAAGTGGTTGTTATGCGAAACCTCTAGAAGTCAACCACCAACATATGTGCCATTGGAGTTACGGGCCAAGATTATCCAAGTGTTACATGACATGGGTCATCCGTCCATAAAAGCCACCATTCGATTAATCAACGACAGATATGTATGGTCGCATATATCTAAAGACATACGGGTATGGGTAAGAGCCTGTGCCAAGTGTCAAACGTGTAAGGTGTGGAGACATACTAGAATCGAGATAAAGAACATTGGAATACCAATTGGACGGTTCAGACACGTACACATAGACATTGTCGAGATGCCTGAAGTAAATGGAAACACATACTTGCTGACAATGGTAGATAGATTTAGTCGTCAATTTGAAGTGGCGATTTTAAAAGACATGACAGCGCAAGAAGTCTTGTTCGCGTTTCTACATAATTGGATATCGCGTTATGGTGTTCCGGAAAAGGTCACTAGTGATCGTGGTAGTCAATTTATGTCAGAGCTTTTCGTAAGATCCCTCAACATCATGGGAACCACTATAATACATACTAGCGCGTATAACCCACGAGCGAATGGGATGGTAGAAAGACTACATCGTGAACTGTAAGCTGCATTAAGGTGTACTAGTGGAACAAGCTGGATACACAATCTTCCTATTGTACTACTCGCCATGCGCAACAGATATAGGGTACAATTAGGAACTTCTATAGCAGAATTGGTTTATGGAGAACCATTAAGGTTGCCTGGAGATCTTCTAATAGAAACTCCAAGTAGTCTTGATTGGGCTTCTAGTTATGTAGATTGGTTTGTAGGAGCACTTAGAGACAAGATGTGTCGTTTGGCCCCGACCGGTTAGTATCACAATTTTATGTGTCTCGATCCTAATATATCTCTAAACCTTACAGGCTTGGCATTCGGCTTTTAGACATGTGCGGCCATACATATCTGTAAATAATTAGTCGAATGAAAGCTTTTATGTATGATTGTCTGAAATCGTGTGTTTTTTTAATTATTTTGGCGCGTAACCGCAACGGCACATATTGTCGGGGTTGGTCTATAGACGTTTCGCATAACAACCAATCGTCACTCAGGAGTTTGCGAGCATAGCTGTGTCACTTAGCCAATATTAGTGTAAAGGGATCCTTTCTTTGCACTTCCTCGGTTAGCTTGAATAAATAGTTGGGGTAATCATCTAGATTTAAAAATGGACCTTGATGTATCAGATCGACGTCTACTTTATTTGGTCTGCTAAGTGCATCTGCTACTACATTTTTTTACCACCAGAATGAGAGACAGTGAAGTCGAGTTCTGCAAATCGGTTAATCCAGAAATTCACCGGTCTGGGGCTCCGTTACGTGCTTGATGGCTTAGATTTTATTATGCAAATGTTTAATTCCGTTTTTAAAAAGTGTATGTCCAAGATATTTAACCAAAAACCTCCCATTTGGCTCTTATTTGGTTTAATGAATAATCTATATTGTTCCAGCCTTGCCAAAACTGTTTAAGAATGCTTACGATTTTAACCATACAATCGACTGAAAATAATTAGTTCTTCTATGTACACCCTCACAAATGGACAATTCTCTAGGACTTATTCAGCGAAACGCCGGAATGTCTGGCTGGCATTTTTTAACTCAAAAGGTATTCAAAGAAATTCATGCGATCCCCTCTCCTGGAAATCTGACTGCGGTGAATGGTATAGAGCTTTTATCAATCGGTATCTGATAGTAAGCTTTCTGAAGATCTAAAGTTAAATAAACCTCATACCCAAATATGTCTCGGAACAGAGTACTCTAGTTAGGGAGAGGATAAGAATCATCCTTGGTCATAGAATTTAATTTTAAAAATTTCCACAAAGCATCCATTGGCCAGTTTCAGGTTTGAGAACCATAAATATGGGCGGGGAATTAGAATTTGACCTCATAAAAATTCTCTCTTTGCGCAATTGGTGAAATTCAGCTACAGAAATCTGTTGTATGTGTTGTGCTAACGATTGGGCCTTAGCTGAACAAGGCAACAAAGCCACCATATCTATTTGATGCTCTACTCCTGTCTACAATCCATTTTGTTTGGCACTGAAAAGTTGAAAACTACAAGGCGTTTGCTGATGATATCGGAAAAGTAACTTGCGACAATTGAACGTGGTAAACCAACTTATTTAACCGCTGAAGTATCCGACATAATGCGTGTTAACACCTTTATGCCTTATCCGATGGTCCTAGTTTCGGGATCTAGTGTCATATTGAAATGAAACAATAGATCTATCCCAATGATATGGTTCTTGACATCGGCTTCCAGAGAATTACAATTAAAAGACAATTTCTATCCCAAATTTACCAGCCTTTCTTTCATCTCCATAATTCCTATCGGACTGCCATTGGCGGCCCATAGTTGATAATCAAATGTAGATCAATCTGCTTCCACCATTTCTGACATAGCTATGCTATCTTCTGCACCCGTGTCTATGAGAAACACCAGACCCTTCAATTCATCTCGAATGATTTATTTATTGCTGGATAATCCGGTAACGTTTTCAAAATCCCTGCTTAAACTGAATCTAACTCTTTTGCCGTCTGTCTCGGTGATTTCTATTTAAGCGAGGTTTATATGCATTTCTCGGAGAAGAATTACTTTCTATCGATTTTGTACTTTCTCTCCATCTGAGTCTACCTAAACGCGGGTATAAGCAGTCTTCTCTATGGCAATTAGCACTCCGTCCATATTCACAATATGCATTTTGACCATCCGCGAGACACATCGAAACTCTGACGCGAGCAATATCCTCGACGTCCAAAATCCCTATATTGACACTGAAATTGCAAAATAATTTTCATAATATCTTTAATTTTATTACTTATATTCGCGACTTCTCTTCTTAAATCGCGTATATTTTCCTTTTATGTCAGGATAGCTTCTGTATTTGCACTGATATGTTGCACCGTGACAGAGTTCGCTGTTACGGCATGTACCTTTGGTTCCTGCTGTTTGTACAAACCGTCTAGCCCTCTGTATTTGCTTGGCTAATCCACATTCATCGTCCAGAAAACTTCTAATGTGGCTCTAAGCCTGGCTGGTAGCTCTGCTTTAAAAATAGAATTCACTACATCTCCAGATATATTCAGTTCTGAAGCTTACGCACAAAGGCGCCTATAAAATTCTGTTAAAAGTTGACGCCTCATATTCTCTAGGTGTAACACGTCACACATTTGTGCCGACCTACCAGATGATATTCTAGTGAAAATTCGGCCAGTAACAACTCAAAAGCACTAACGAGTTCTTCTTCCACAGGTTTGTTTCTAGCATTTCCCAAGGTGCTCCTGAGATTCTCTGTCAAGGCAATCCATGTGACAGCAAATCACTCCATATGGTTCACAATATGAAGATTTTAATAGCATTGGGGCATCTCCTACCCTATTGGAATGATTTTCGGAGTTATACGGTAGTAGACTGATAATGTTTGGACTGGCGCGGTCATCATATTTTGTAGAAATTCTAGTCATATTTGTTTATGAGAATTCCATAGACGCTAAGTCTGAATCAGTCTTACTGAGCTTATAGAAAACTGATAGGAAAGTTTTCGCTTGCATATATAATAATTTCGTGCCTACGACCCCTTATATCGTGCTATCAGTGTCCTCAAGTCTAAGGTTGGCATCTATGTTGATCACACCTATATATACATATATATATATATATACATATTATTAACAGTAATTAACGAATAAAATAAAATGTCAACTTAAAGTTGACAGAGAAAATAACGCCCATCAGGTACAAAATACATAAACTCATATTACGCACAATTAAAAATTACGTTTAATCAAAAGTGTTTAAACAAAATGTTCTAGAAATTAGACGAATATTTCCTTTTTTCAATTTTATTCGTTCAGATCAGCCTCGGTGGTTTAAATTTATCAATAATTGTCACTATATTGTTGGAAGAAATACCTTACTCTACAGCAGTACCAAAAAAAATGTTTGTTTTTTCATACCGTTCCATGAGACGTCTGCATGTGTAAGCCAATGATAAATTTTACCGTAAATAATTTTACTAGAGCGTAGAATGCTTTATAACTTTTGCTCAAAGGTCCTTCAAATAATTCTTATTCAGCTCAATCATTTATGTCTTCTGATATCATAACAATAGGAACTGTACTAGTGTTTAAATTGAGATTGACGTCCACACGCAAAGAAACAGACTCATTGTTGAGAACATAATTTTTAGGAGCAACAGAAACAAAATTTATTAATTTACGCAAAATAATATAAACGCTGGTCGTTTTCTATCACAAAATATGGGCAAAACACTAGCGTGTACTTGACAATGCATGACCACAGAATTTAAATGTTTGCTAAATGCCGATTGCTCACGAAGTAAGAATGATCAGAAAATATTCCAATTTCCAATTCGACTTGTCTCTCAGTTTAACCTGGCATTAATAGTGATTCAGTCGCATCACATTTTCTCCTTTTTATACTAGCCCTTACTTGAAAAACTTAAGTAATACCATTTAGCAAGAAGTAAAATATTTGTGAGAAAAAACCGTCAATTCATCAAGTGGCTATCGGTCAACTTATAACTCATGAACCTTGAGACAGAATAGGCCTACTTCGATAATAAACTACAATGGCTAATTATTCTATGTTGGTTGAAATAATGCGATTTTTTATTTGTTACTATTTTATATATAAACGTTTCCCTCCCTAGCCAATTTCAGTTTGGCAGAAAATTAATTGGTGAATTGTGCATATATTGTAATGATTTTCTAAATTGTATTATTGCGATATGAAACTATTTCAAGCATTGGGCGAGATATTCAGGGCGTATGCGTTTGGAAAAAGATTTTAGAAATAAACAGGTATGAGTAACTGGGATAATTCACAGTGTTTAACACAATATTTTTGCGATTAAGATTACAATTTGGACAAGCTTGAGTAAACAAATTCAACTGCGGTGTCTGCTCTCTCTCTCTATTATGTAGTGACCAAAAATGGAACTATCCTTATTCGATAATAGACTGTACTGACGTACCAGATCCAACAGTTTTCTGATATCATATCCGGTGATCAGCCGACGGGAATCATTGGTCTCAATAAATTACCCGCAGACACAAAAACAACAATGGAATTGATCGAAGCATGCATGACTAACATATTAACAGCTGTCATTCGGACTTACAATGTTTAGGTCTCAAAGAAGGACAAATTCCTGCTATCAAATGCGAATTTTTGGCTTTTGGACGCGGCTAAGGTGGTTGATGCTCATGTCATGCCAGTTTTAAATATTTTGTTCTAAAGTCTTGCTCACTGCAAGTAAATTGCAGTGCCAGATCTGAAAAAAGTGTTTTAAAAACTTCACAAGCGAAGTTCAGGAATCACTACGTCATTATCATTTCTCACAAATGATATTTGGGCTACAAAAATGCCTCAAAAATCTTCTAGAATATGATAGAGTAATTATTGATAGATTAACACAGTACTAAAACATATGGAGACCAATTTAATGTATATGTGCTTAGAGAAGCAGCATTATAAGCAAACACAACTAATATTGCGCAAAAGGATAGAAAGATGCATAAACTTTGATCATCGAAGGTATATAAAATGTTCATGTTAAGATATAGAACCAAAATGTGTTTCTTAGGATCTTATTCTCATTCTCCGAATATCGACGTTTAAAAATATTTCATTTTCCGTTACTGAAAGACACTTATCTCCAAAACAAGGGAAATGGAGAACACATATTTATAGATAAAAAATAAATTATCTCGTTCAAACGCGTGTTTTTATTATTGATAACTAACTTTACATATATATATATATATATATATATATATATATATATATATATATATATATATATATATATATATATACGCATGTAAATTTATATAGACTGACATTTAATTATTAAAACGCTTGCAGAATATGCGAATGTTTGATAACGATACAAAGAGGACATAGTTATAAATCAAATTGTGTTGTCTAAATAAGACGGATTTTAATAAATTTGTGAATATTTCAGATAAGTCAATACCTGTTATCGGTTATCTGGCTTTGCAATTAATACACAAATATATATACATAATTATTTGCAGAAACATATATGTGAATATATAATAATGTATAACAATATCGGATTAAATACGTCCAAACAGAATTTGCAGCAGTATTTTAGGTTGATTTCACTTAAAGATTAACAATTTGAAGAATTTATTTGAGATCACATGAGTAATTGTAAATAAATTTTGGCTATCAGCTTACTGTTAGATACTGATTGTTGCAGAAAACTAATATATAAGTATATATATGTGTAATTATGTATTAGGTGGTGCGCACATAGTAATAAATTAGTTATCATAGAACAAAAGAGATATACCAAAGTCATCATGAACTGAATGTACGACCCCATGTGCACATTCATTTCGTGCTTATTAGCGATTCATCAGTATGGACGTTATTACGTCATATGCTCACTGTATATTGCAAAAGCAGACATATTGGAATGGCCGTACACGCATCTCAATATGTAATAACGGTAGATTGATCAAACTTACTCGAAGATCATTTAAATAAAATCTAAGAATGACTTTATCAATTGGTTTATAGTAAGAGTAGGGTATGCATCAGCATTGGTCACAGAATTTAACATTAAATAATCACCACAGGCTTTGTATGATCCATTAGCATTATAAACTAATTGTAATCAAAATGCCCAAGATCTTCTTGATGGTCCTATAATCCCTCCTTTCAGTAGTCATGAAACCTCCACTTGTACATCTTTGATTTTGATAGAAGATAACGGCCCCTTCCTAAGTGAAGTAGGTTTCCATGAACCGATGATATGGTGCATCCTGTTGGTGACACATAGCTCCCATATGCTGTGATCAATCAATGATTTTTATTCTCTGAGTTGCTCATATCTCTGTCAAAGAATGAACCGGAGAATGTTTTATGATCTGTAACTCTAAACGTTTGGAATCCAGCTCAAAAACATTTTCCAATTCTAGTGAAGGGATCTATGATCTTCTGATTAGCTAGACCAACACTGAACAAATATTTTATCCATTGTACCCTTTCTATGTGCAAAAACCAAAAAAATTTATAAAACATAACAAACACTTCTTTCAAATTATCTCCTCAAGTATCTACTAATGAACATATATTTATATATAAATTGGAAAGCAAAATATATGTAAAAATATGTAAGCATAAAGAGAATAAAATAGAATAGAATAGAATATCTTTATTTGGATTCAAACCACACATGTTCCATCAAATAATAAAATAAGAAAATGTACAATATAAAAAGATATCACATCACATATATATGTGCAATTAGTTGTACTGTACAATTTATCAGCATCAGAAAGTTCAGCTGTAAACAGTGATAGATTCTTCATCAAAATTAGGAAAATTTAAGTTATAATTCGAGTATAACATTTGTAAGAAAAAAAGGGAACCATGACTAATAATTGATTGTGTGCATTGTTGATTAACAAGATGATATAATGCATAACATTTCAGTTTTAATAATACAAAATTTGAAGATAGAATCTCGAGAAATTATGTTGCTGAAAAACAATTAATCCTGTCTTTTATTTAACCATGAGAAAGTATTATCATAATCAAAATTAAAAATATCAGCAGGATTAAACACTTTTTCTAGTTCGGTAGATAAAAATTTAAAAGACATTTTAGTTGGAGGCGTTTCTCTAAGCCCCTTTGGCAATTGATTGTAAATTTTGTAAATTTTTGAAAAAGAGAATAGCTTGCTCGCAACATTCCCCACCAATGGTGGAGATATTGCAAAATGACCAGATCTAGTTCCAATTTCATGACTCTTTCTTATGGGATTCATATAGGCACCAGACCACTGGTTCGAATGGAAAGCTTTTATGCAATAGCACATTCTCCGAAACCATAAAGGATGCACTGATACAAACTGTAATCTAGTGGCGTATATAGTGCAGGAGATAGGACTTATTTGTTTCACAACTTTTCTTTGTACAGCTTCTATCTTATTAGACAAACCCTTTGTTAAAGGATTCCAAGTAGCGGCAGCATATTCTAGTATCGGTCTAATCCATTTTATAAACATTTTAAATTTTATTTCATGCGATATAACATTTCCATTTATTAATGCCCATCTGTTCTTGGCACTGCCTACTATCCTTTCAATATGTCTCTCAGCAGAAGCTGTACAATGAATAGTTATGCCTAAATCCTTAATTTCTTGCATAAGTTTAATCTCAAAAACATCATTAATCTCAGCATCATAAAAATAAACATAATTAAATTCTGTTCTGTTACCTATTTTTAAAGCTCTCGTCTTTTTACTGTTTATTCTCAGCCTTAGCGTTAACAAATATCTACCTAAATCATACAAATCTAGTGTCACATTATTATTGGAGAATTTGACATTATTTGGATCAATTGGAAAGATTATTTTCAAATCATCAGCAAATTTGCAAACTCGATCGTTAGGGATCTTAGTTTCCAAATGTGCAAATACAATTTTAAATAAAATTGGCCCCAAACTTGATCCCTGTGGAACTCTTTTTGTTACCCTTTTCGATTTAGATATCAAATCGTTTACTTGAATACTCATTCTTTGATTATATAAATAGTATCTAAGTAATCTAAAATAATTCGGATCAATATTCAATAAATTAATCGCATTCAAAATAGCATCAAAAGATATAGAGTCAAAAGCTTTTGAGATATCTATGAATACAATTAATGTATCTAACTTTTTCTCATCTAATGTAATTACATGTTTCCACATAGAGAGCATATTATTAGTTGTCGACTTGTCTTTCGTAAAGCCATGTTGGCGTATATCGAAATCAGCCGGCAGCATACCTTCTAAATGATCAAGTATCAATCGTTCTATTATCTTCAAAAACGAAGGGATAATAGAGATTAATCTGTAATCACTGGCACACGTTGGCTTACTTACTTTTGGCAAAGGTTTAGCTACTATTGTTAGTATATCGATTGGTAATATCCCATTCTTCAAAATTTTATTTATAAAATTGCAGAGCGCATTCATAAAATTTAAAGGTAATTGAAGTAGGTTATCAATCGATATACCAAGGTGATCTTTTTGTTTTTTTTTGATTTTATTTTTAACATTAATTCTATCAATGCATCACTGTCAATAACAAGTCCTAGATCCTGGTTTCCGGAGGATCCGGTAGATCAATAAAATTGCTTTCGTTCTGTGGATTACATAACAAGTTGTCAAATACTTCATCCAATTCACAGAGAAATTCATGATCAGTTTTACCCACAGGTAAACATACGTGGAGAACATACGTGCGATGTTTCGACGATGTGTTGCGCAATTGCAGACGTTTATTCACCATTTTATTTAAAAAAAAGGCATTTTAGTTACAAATTTCTCTCATTTGAAGAATTAACCGTCTGGTCGATCGGCCTACATAAGTTGATCGACAACTTGCGCATAAATATTGATAAATAATATTTGATACCGACATTAACGGCTGTTTCTCTTTGATTGTTGGTAAAGGCATGTGTGATAACCTAAATAACACTCGTAATTTAGCTGCATTAAATGTGTGTTAATGCTGCTTTAACTTTTTTTGTTTCATTCGGGAAACTGCATCACCCTTAAATGGGATGTTTAGGTAGACTCATTTCTTTTGTTGCCCCTAATACATTTGTTTCTGTTTAATGCCCCATTTAAAAGTTGATTTAATTAATTGTCTGGGATAGCCATTAGACATTGAATCGTTAATTGCTTTATTATATTCATTTTCTATTAAATCTTGACTAACCAACCTGTCAATTCTTGAAAAGCAGCCACGAACTGTTGATATTTTTTTCTTGAAACGGCACAAACTACTGGAATTCAAATATTGTGCAGACCATGTTGGTTCATGGTAAATTGTTCTATATAATTTACCATTAGTTTCTTTCTTTAATAGTACATCTAAGTAAGGCAGGCAATCATCTTTCTCGTGCTCTGACGTGAAAATGAAATTATTATGTACCTTTTTGAAACTTTGAAGCAGTGTTCGTAAATTCGACCTGTTCTTAAGGTCACGTACCGTATATATTGAGCACATTTACTTATGTCACTCCTTAATGATGTATTCTATAGATGCCCTAGAAAAATCTCAGCCGACACTGGAGATAAGGGGCGACTCATTGCTACACCATCGGTCTGTTTATAGACGCTTCCGTTAAAACAAAACCGTACGACTTTCGTGCATAATAAGATCAGCTTGCGTAGAGGGTAACCTGACACCTGCGAGGGTAATATGTCGTGTTCTACCTATTTGGATATAATGTCAATGGTTTCATCAATTAGAACATTTGTAAACAAAGAATTAACATCAAAAGGTACCATAATCTTGTTTTTACCATTTATATCTTGAACTTTGTTTACAAACTCAAACGATTTGGCAACCGAATGATTACCTTGTAGATTTCGTAATGTTTTAAGTATATGAAATAACCATTTAGCTAGTGCAAGAAACGGAGATTTGACCATTGATAAAATTGACCTTATAGGAAAAAATTTTATGTGGTTTTGGTAATCCGTACATTGTTGGTATAGATGATCCAACTGGCTTGAGCTTCTGTGCAGTGGCCTCATCAATTAAACCGGCCTCTGTCAAGATCTTAATTTCATTTTTTACTTTGCGCTCCACTTTGTCTATTTCATCTGATTTATCGTCTAGATGTGTGATTTTTTAATTATCATTTAACACGTTTTCTATCTTCTGTATGTAGTCAGATTTGTCCATTATTACAACGTTCTTGCATTTATCAGCGCGTAGTCTTTTTATGTCTGCATTTCTGCTGATACCTCTAAAGGTATTTATATGTTGTTTTGTAACTGCATGCTGTTCTGCGCATTTAGACGATTTCAAATGTATAATTGGTATCCCGGACAATTAATTGAATCACTTTTAAAAGGGGTATTAAGCAGAAACAGACGTATTACGGGCCAGAAAAGAAAACAGTCTACCTAAACGTCTCATTTAAGGGGAATGCAGCTTCCCGAATGACACAAAAGAAATTTGAAGCAGTATTAACACGCACATTTAATGTAGCTATAGTAAGAGTGTTATTTAGGGTAACACCCTTTTTTACCAGCAATCAAAGAGAAACAGCCGTTAATGTCGATATCAAATATTTTTAAATCAAGTTTGCGAGCTTGAAGTAAACACCAATCTCATTGTATGATATCAAATATTGTTTGCCAACATACATGCGCAAGTTTTCGATCAATTTACGTAGGCCGATCGACCAGTCGGTTAATTACTCGAATGAGAGAACATTGTAACTTAAACGTCTATTTTAAATCAAATGGTGAATACACGTCTGAAATTGCGTAACACATCGTCAAAACATCGCACGTATGTTCTCCAGACGTAGCATTCAAAATAATTACTAAATGCAATAACAAAAGGGAGTTAGCCACATACGAAGCCATATGGATAAACAATATGCAGCCGGATATATGTAAGCAGAAGAAGTATGTACAGGCATTGAGCTTGAAATGGATGAGACGCACGCAGTTGATTGGTTTCCGTTTTTCACACTCTCTCTCTCTCTATGTTTACGTATTTCTATCTTGTTTTGCTTTCCAATTTATATATAAAGATATGTTCATTAGTAGATACTTGAGGAGATAATGAGAAAGAAACGCTTCTTGTGTCTGATTAAATTTCTTTTTGTTTTTGCGCATAGGAAGGGTACAATGAATTTTATTAAAGCTTGCATTTCAAAAGAATAAATATTTTATCATGAAATCATGGTATAGAATGTTTTGTGAGACATCGATAACGATAAGGTTGGGAAAAATTCATGTCGTAAACCTACATTAAATCAGTGACGCATACAAATGTAGGAGAGAATAGGCTCACTCGTAATTGTCGCAAGCAATTCCCTCAGAACATCCGGGCATATGAGTCCAATTGAAATAGAAATTAGTTGTTTTTGTGTCTAGGTTACCTTTTCTCCGGTTCTAAAATCTGTGATGTGTAAATGTTCATTAGGTTGTTTAACCATATCATAAATGCATGTAATTTAGTCATTTTGGTATTAAGTTATCAGCCAAATCCACTTTGAGCTTTTTCCTTCTGGGACAAAACAATCAACATAAACAATGGCACTCGGTGTTCAAAATTTGATTCTCTTGTTTGTGTCTAAAGAAAAGTCACTGTTTCTTTTCTGTGATTTATGTTCATTCGTGAGAGGAAATTTGCACCAATTTGCTAAATTCTATGAACGATGCTGACTATTTCGTCATTATAAAAATAATTTTGATGATTATTGCACAAATTCTTTGGTTCATAACTACTATTGAATCGAAGAAAACTCGACTGTATTTTGTATTATAATGTCAAATTTGGAGGACAAATTTTATACATGGTTTTATTAATTTTTGTTATGCTTAGGACTTCTTTTAAAAATATTTTAGCCAAATATGAAAGAGATTTCACTAAAGAGAACAATCTGTTGTCATCGGATGAGAGACTCACGCGTGCATATTGAGCTATTAATGGTTCGAGGACAATAATGTTTTTAAATAGCATACAGGAAATTATTTTATATGCAAAATCACTTAAGAGAACCTAAACCAGACTTTTTAAATTAGAAGCTTACATGACACGCTAATAACGGAGCTCTTACCAAAGTACTGTTTCCATAGATTAAACTGATTGAATTTTGAGTTGAAATCTCCGTTCTTAATTACTTTCTGCGACTTGAAGTGTAACTTTGCAAAACCTCTAAAACCATTATCATGCATTGAACACACCCAACACTATCAAATTAGTTTGTCGGCTTAACTTAGAACTGTTGTTTTACAAAAATCCAACATCTGCTATCACGTATGAAACATACGTGCAAAAATCAAATCATGCTAACAATAACCTTTTGTGGTGGCGATTTGTGCTATAAATATAACGCTTATGATGTTACGTTGGCAATCTGTATGACCGTTTCATAGAATTGCTTGATATAATTCCTTATATAGATTAACATTAACCGTTGGTCAAAAATTCAGTAGCAATATAGTTCATGCCAAATTTCTGTGCTTCAGTAATTATCTTTATTTTTGGTAAAAAATAACCAATATTTTCACGAAATAATAAATGGGAAATATTCTCGTTTAAATAAATATTATAAGTGGCTCTCTTTGGTTTACCCAATTGCAACTTTTTACGAAGCATGCACGGAAATTACATTTGGATTTAGTTAATAGAAAAGCAGATGATGCAGTTACTGGCTTAGAGGCAAGCGATGGCAAAATAAGGCGACCTTCGTCATATTCAGTTTACTGACTTGAATTTTTAGAAACTGGCTAATCTGCGCATCTATACGAATACCAATATAGGAGAAAGAACTTATTGTTGTGTTGCTTGTGGAAGACGATTTGCACAGTTACCAACTCACCAGTGTAATTCGCGTCAACAATTTGCAAAGTATATTAGCATTGCTTGCTACAAGTCCTCTTGTAGATTAATAGTAACTGTTTGGCAGAAATGCAGTATTCAAATAATTCATTTCAATTGTTGTGCTGCGGTAAATATCTTTAGTACTGCAATACCAAACAGAAAGTTGACGTAATAAATACTAAGAAAAATTAATGTCTAGAAAAATTTTCTAAGTCGCCCAAGAAAGCAAAAGTTTAAACGAATATTTAAATTTGTTTGAATTATAAAACAAATTGAAAAGGCTCAGAAAAATTTGACATAATGTTTCAATGAAATTTAAATTTCATTTACGCGGCACCAATTAAAAAAAGCAAAATTTACCATTAACCAATGGCGTGTGAGCTTACGTTTACAAAACTATTTAAGCTCGGTGCATTTAACATGCTTGTCATTAGCACGTTTGATATCTCCTGCTGTGCACCACGGATGATTGCTGTCTCACGTCATATTTGACTGTTTACTTACGCTGATTTCTGGATTGGAGTCTATCACGCTGTGTCACCTAGTCACTTGGATTTCAGTCAGCCCAATCTTCTTGTTGCTGCACAACTAGTCATACAGATGAATTTTTCTATTAATCTGAATTCTATGTGTGCCAGCCACCACGGTGTTGTCGCAGATCTTCACCAAGACAATTCTGAGCCTTCACACAGCAACTCGCCTCTTTGGTTTTGCCTCCAAAAGTAAGGAACACCAGCTAGCCAGCCAGAGCTGGCGTCGAGTATCTATGAGTACTTCTAGACACTGCTCAACTACCAAACTCTCTCGGCATTTGCCGGAGAACTAAATTCCAGCCCTAATAAGGGCCGCCAACTCTAGTTGTCTCTCGTTATCTACTGCTCTTAACTTTTTGTAACGTCGCACGGCATTTACTTGCAGCCGGGGCGTTTACAATGTGAAATCCGTAAAACCAAAACAGCTTCACTGCTTCCTGATGTTTAGCCATTGTAACGCCCCAGCTAAATGTTGTGCAACGTCACAAAATTCATTCAAGTTAAAGAGTAAATTTCAAAACCCAGTAGATGGTCAAGGAAAAATTCACCGGTTAATATCGTAAAATGTTCAAGTATCGGAGCAGTGGTGGATGTTCGGCGTCCGTTTAAAGCCTTTGTATATGGGTTCAGTTCGTTGGCTTGTGATTTTCTGGGTAGATACATTTACAAAAGTTGACTAGAAGAGGCAGAACATGGCAATTGCGCTGCTGAAGCCTTGGTGCGTCTTACTAATGATCTGCAGCAATAAGATGCTGAAAAAAGTAGAAATCCTCTTAATAATCTAAACGATAACGATTGCTTGGATTCGTAGCAACAAGAGATTGGCGTTTGTAATAGAAAGATAGAATAGAATATGCGCCCAGTTAAGCAATGTTCGATTCTGCTTCTGCTTCTTACCCCATTAAGGTTTTTATTTTCCAAGTTTTATGCGACGCCATACCTCGACCTTGATTATTCAAGATGTTCTAGTGAATCTGCATGTGTAAAACAACAAAAACAGACAACAGGCATAAATAGTCAACGAGACAGAAGACAACAGCACATGCATTTAGTAAACAAGTCAGAGTCTCTTGCGTAGTAGGTGCATAGTTCTTATATAGTTTCTGGTCGTGTGTGATTAGTAAAGGGTCAGGTCAGATTGTGTTCTTTCTTATTGGTTCAATGTCAGTCAGTGAAATTGCGCATTGTGTTTGAGCAGATTAACATAATTTCGGTGATATAATTTCACTTGTTACACTACTTATTGTAACGACACAAAGCAATTGCCGACATATTGCGTAAATTTAATTCAATTCGATTTATTCTGCACCAATGAGAAAAAAGCAAAACTTGCCGTTAACCAATAATGTGCAAGTAGCCATATACGGCTATTACATGATCATTTAAGTACGGTGAATTTACCATGCAGTTCAGTTTTCGCGATTGCCTTCTGCTTTGCGTGTCTCCGAAGTGCTGTCTCCTACCTTTCACATACGTTGATTTTTGGATTTGCTTTACCAAAATAGGCAACATCAGTAAAGCCAATCTTGTTGCTGTACAACTAGGGAGACGAGCCAATTACTGCCGAACTTCAACGAAATTACACAACCGAAGGAACCACAACCCAAGTCAACCCCAGCTGGTCACAAGAGTCTAGGAGTACTTCTGGACGACATCACACTTACGGATCAAATCGGCATTTGACAAAGAACGCAAATCCGGCCCTGTTAAGGGCCCCCTAACAGTATTAACTCTTTATTTTATGGCACTCCAACCGAGTTTGTGACGTCGTGTGGCATTTACTTGAAGCTGGGGCATTTACAAAATTGGCGACCGCGCCAGGATACTGAGTACTTTACTGTTTTTTGGTATAAATAATATTGACTTTCAATCTCATTTATTTTGGATAAAAATAGATTAACATTTGCGTATACGTTTTTTTATACTCTGGTCGTTGTCTTCTGGGAATTTCGTTGGGTATATATGTTCTCTCTAAAGTCGTGGTCTTCTGGGGAATTTTTTTTGGGTATATGTTCTATTCAATTTTTCTACGTACAAATCTGCACCGTATGTGCTCGACGGATTCAACTGCGGAAGATTTCAATTTTGGAAGCTGTTAGTATCTACGTACAAAACTGTGAACAAACATTGACGTATATTACAGTTAAATACTGTTTGTTGCGAAGAACTAATATATATGCAAGTATGTATTAGGTTTTGCGAACCTAGTAACAAATTAGTTCAGTTGTGACCAGAAGGATAAACCAAAGGCAGCATGAACGGAAAGTATAATCTCATGCACATTCGTTTCGTGCTTACTGGCGACTCATCAGTAGGAGCCGGTATTACGCCCTTTAACCACTATATATTTGGTAGAAGAATGTGGAATAATAGGACGGTACTGAGTCGCCAGTAAGCACGAAACGAATGTGCATGAGATTATACTTTCCGTTCATGCTGCCTTTTGTTTATCCTTCTGGTCACAACTGAACTAATTTGTTACTAGGTTCGCAAAACCTAATACATACTTGCAAACATTGACGTATTTTGTGAATGAACTATATTCATCTGTGTTCTGCGCTCATCTCTCGGCAGGTTCAACTGCGGAAGATTCTCTTTCAATTGAAGACGCTTTTAGTGAGTAAGCGTTTCGTTTAAAGTATATTTATTCATTTTCATCTTGCTTATAAATCTATGCTTTTAAGATCCCGTAAGATGTTTAGAATGTCAGGTCCAATTTTAGATATTGATGTTCCTGTTTGGGATGGAGATAGTGAACTATTCCTTATGCGCGTAGACTCCGCTTTCTTCCTGTTTCCAGATTATGACATTCAACAAAAACTGTCAAAGGTTTTTACTAAACTACCTTCTGAATTGTAACGACGGATTTATCCTAAGCTCGAGGCCATTAGGAAGCTACCTAATCCCATTTTGGGCGTACAAACTGAAGTAGAAGTCTTGCTGGGGCCCACAGAAATCGAGTTAATAACAAATAATTACGCACAGTTAGACATGCCACACCTTGGCCCCATCGAGATTTTAAGGGAATTACGGAAACTTTGGTATAAAACCAATATTTCTGACCATGAGGCTAGGGTTGTTTTTATTAACTATCTTCCACAATCATTAAAACTATTCGCCAGAAAGCTTCCCAACACTCTCTCTATAGTGACTTATCTGAGAGATGTGAGTTAGAATATAGGATTTTGGAACCTAAGTTGAATCCATCATCCTTTTTTCCACCCCCGCAAGATGATAGGCTCTCCTCTTTAGAGAGGACAGTAGCAAACATGGCTAAAGAACTAGAAGGATTGGCCATAACGAAATCCGAGCTAAATCAAGTGAATTCTTGACCCAAATTCATGCCTTAAACTAATTATAACGGTAGGCAGCGATCGAAATCCCCGCAATCCTTCAACAGATATGCCCCAAAGAACTGATGCTATAATCACCAGAAGGTTTTTCATTCATGCCAAGTCTGTCTTTGTCGTTCCGAAGAATTTCCGAATGAGCGTCAATTTTCACCGTTGACGGAAAGGACAACAGAAACAGGCGCAGTGGTGCATTAGGATCGGGAAACGTCTGGCGCAGAAAGTAGAAGACCGTACTTTCTGCGTATCAATTGCATCAACGACGCCACAGGGAAGAAACCAATTACAATCCGACATTCCTGTCGACTCTTTTCGTCTACGCCGAATTTGTCACATAGAGAGTCAAACGGACAACGCTGGTCGCAATCACCAGCCTACTTGTTTGCATGACCCGGCCAAACAGCCCGACGAACTTCTGCAACTTCTTGATTTCAGAACCGGCGAAGAATTAATCGTAGGCAGAGGTGCAGCAGTCTCAGTTCTCAAGGCTGATTCAAAGGCAAAAATATCGCTAGGCGTTCTTCTCGCAAAAGCTACAGGCAAGCCCATACCTACTTATGGCTGCCGGTATCGCACACTTAACAGAGGTATAAGGCGTGAATTTTCTCACAACTTCATCATTGCCAAGGTCTCACACAATATAATAAGCCTTGATTTCCTTTTGAAATTTCAGCTCATTGTTGATCTTGCCAATCAAAAGATCATCGACCCCTCCGCCGGACTAGAGCAAAGTCTTTGAACTGTCATGTTAATATTGTTGTGGTAGGAGATTTTAATAGGCTGTATGACTGTGAAATAATCAATCTTTTTTCTAATCATGATCTTAAGCAGATTATAAAGGAACCAAATGGAGGTTCGGAATGCTTAGATCATGTATATTTAGAAGTTGAAGCGTTGAACTCACACAGTTATGATGTAGTAAATTACTTCAAAGAATTGGATCATAAACAAATTATTTTCCAATGAAACCTTTTGAGTAGCAAATCACAGAAACCTAATTTTGAAAGTGCACACGTGCAATGTTCCAGAATCAACTGGAATTCTTTTTAGAGAATTAAGCTTATCAATTGATTATGAATGTTTTATTATCATAAACAATGACGAATTTGTTTCTTCTGTTTCATTGTTATTATCTGATATATTTAGGGCATCTACATTTACGGATGTTATACCAAAGCGAATCAATAGGAAGTTATGTAAGCTAAGAATCAAACGAGATAATATAATGAAATGTAGTCTTATCAATAGTATTAAAAAATGAGGTTAGAATTGATTGATAAAGAAATTAATTCATCACTGCTGATAATCCGTCAAAGATCAGAGAGAATTATTTTGGCCAAACTGAAGAGCAATCCTAGACTAGGATACAAACTACTCACAGACTACAGTAAATATAAGGAAACCACAAAATTTAAATCAATAACTATTGAAGACTGTAAAGATGAGTTGGGTTGTTCATATACTTTATTTTATGCTAATTGTAGAAGTGTTAAGAATAAAACTATCTTGCTGTGTGATTTTATAATAAGTAACAATTTTGACTTTATAATTTTATCTGAGATCTGGCTGAACAAGAACATTGAAAACTATGAATTTGACATTCCTCATTATTCTCTATTTAGGAAAGACAGATCACAGGATAAAAGAGGTGGAGGAGTACTTATTTATAGCAAATCGATATTAAATGCAACAGTGTTACATACTAGCGAATATAATACTGTCATTGATTTTTTAACTATACAAATTGATAACCTGATTTTAACCGCGGTTTACAGACCGCCGTATGCTAATTTACATGATGATCAAATGTTTACCAATTCCTTTCAATCTATTCTCGACTGCCATGGTTATATTGTTGTGGTAGGAGATTTTAATAAGGTGCATGACTGTGAAATAATCAATCTTTTTCTAATCATGATCTTAAGCAGATTATAAAGGAACCAACTAGAGGTTTGGAATGCTTAGATCATGTATATTTAGAAGTTGAAGCGTTGAACTCACACAGTTATGATGTAGTAAATTACCTTAAAAAATTGGATCATAAACAAATTATTTTACAATGGAACCTTTTGAGTAGCAAAGCACAGAAACCTAATTTTGAAAGTGCGCACGTGCAATGTTCCAGAATCAACTGGAATATTTTTAGAGAATTAAGCTTATCTATTGATTATGACTGTTTTTTATCATGAATAATGACGAATTTGTTTCTTCTGTTTCATTGTTATTATCTGATATGTTTAGGGCGTCTACATTTACGGATGTTATACCCAAGAGATTCAATTGGATGTTATGTAAGCTTAGAATCAAACGAGATAATATAATGAAATGTAGTCTTATCAATAGTATTAAAAAATGAGGTTAGATTTGATCGATAAAGAAATTAATTCATCACTGTTGATAATCCGTCAAAGATCAGAGAGAATTATTTTGGCCAAACTGAAGAGTAATCCTAGACTAGGATACAAGCTCCTCACAGACTACGGTAAATATAAGGAAAAATTAAACCTTATATTACCTGTGGGTAAAACTGATTATGAATTTCTCTGTGAATTGGATGAAGTATTTGGCAACTTGTTATGTAATCCACAGAACGAAAGCAATTTTATTGATCTACTGAATCCATCATGAAACCAGGATCTAGGACTTGTTATTGACAGTGATGCATTGATAGAATTAATGTTAAAAATCTAATAAAAAACAAAAGGATCACTTTGGTATATCGATTGATAACCTACTTCAATTATCTTTAAATTTTATGAATGCGCTCTGCAATTTTATAAATAGAATTTTGAAGAATGGGATATTACCAATCGATATACTAACAATAGTAGCTAAACCTTTGCCTAAAGTAAGTAAGCCAACGTGCCAGTGATTACAGATTAATCTCTATTATCCCTTCGTTTTTGAAGATAATAGAACGATTGATACTAGATCATTTAGAATATATGTTGCCGGCTGATTTTGATATATGCCAACACGGCTTTACGAAAGACAGGTCGACAACTACTAATGTGCTCTCTATGTGGAAACATGTAATTACATTAGATGAGAAAAATTTAGATGCATTAATTGTATTCATAGATATCTCAAAAGCTTTTGACTCTATATCTCTTGATGCTATTTTGAATGCGATTAATTTATTGAATATTGATCCGAATATTTTTAGATTACTTAGATACTATTTATATAATTGAAGAATGAGTATTCAAGTAAATGATTTGATTTCTAATTCGAAAAGGGTAACAAGTGGAGTTCCACAGGGATCAAGTTTGGGGCCAACTTTATTTAAAATTGTATTTGCACATTTGGAAACTAAGATCCCTAACGGTCGAGTTTGCAAATTCGCTGATGATTTGAAAATATTTTTTTCCAATTGATCCAAATAATGTCGAATTCTCCAAAAATAATGTGACACTAGATTTGTATGATTTAAGTAGATATTTGTTAACACTAGGGCTGAGAATAAACAGTAAAAAGACGAGAGCTTTAAAAATAGGTAACAGAACAGAATTTAATTATATTTATTTTCATGATGCTGAGATAAATGATGTTTTTGAGATTAAACTTATGCAAGAAATTAAGGATTTAGGCATAACTATTCATTGTACGGCTTCTGCTGAGAGACATATTGAAAGGATAGTAGACAGTGCCAAGAACAGATGGGCATTAATAAATAGAAATATTATATCGCATGAAATAAAATTTTAAATGTTTATAATATGGATTAGACCGATACTAGAATATGCTGCCGCTACTTGGAATCCCTTAACAAAGGGTTTGTTTAATAAGATAGAAGCTGTACAAAGAAAAGTTGTGAAACAAATTAGTCCTATCTCCTGCACTATATACGCCACTAGATTACAATATGTATCACTGCATCCTTTATGGTTTCGGAGAATGTGCTATTGTATAAAAGTTTTCCATTTAAACCAGTGGTCTGGTGCATATATGAATCCCATAAGAAAGAGTCATGAAATTGGAACTAGATCTGGTCATTTTGCAATATCTCCATAATTGGTGGGGAATGTTGCGAGCAAGCTATTCTCTTTTTCAAAAATTTACAAAATTTACAATCAATTGCCAAAAGGTCTTAGAGAAACGCCTCCAACTAAAATGTCTTTTATATTTTTATCTACCGAACTAGAAAATGTGTTTAATCCTGCTGATATTTTTAATTTTGATTATGATAATACTTTCTCATGGTTAAATAAAAGACAGGATTAATTGTTTTTCAGCAAAATATTTTCTCGAGATTCTATCTTCAAATTTTGTATTATTAAAACTGAAATGTTATGCATTATATCATCTTGTTAATCAACAATGCACACAATCAATTCCACCTTCAAATGCATTCAAATGTCCTCAAATTCTGTCTTACGGTTCCACAGCCCAACCTGTTCCATACCAGTCTTACACCCTACCATTTACCCATTATTTGATGGAACATGTGTGGTTTGAATCCAAATAAAGATATTCTATTCTATTTATTCTATTCTATATTACTTGTGGGAAAAATTGAGTATGAATTTCTCTGTGAATTGGATGAAGTATTTGGCAAATTGTTATGTAATCCACAGAACGAAAGCAATTTCATTGATCTACCTGATCCTTCGGGAAACCAGGATCTAGGACTTGTTATTGACAGTGATGCATTGATAGAATTAATGTTAAAAATAAAATCAAAAAACAAAAAGATCACCTTGGTATATCGATTGATAAACTACTTCAATTACCTTTAAATTTTATGAATGCGCTCTGCAATTTTATAAATAGAATTTTGAAGGATGGGAAATTACCAATCGATATATTAACGATAGTAGCTAAACCATTGCCAAAAGTAAGTAAGCCACAGTGCGCCAGTGATTATAGATTAATCTCTATTATCCCTTCGTTTTTGAAGATAATAGAACGATTGATACTAGATCATTTAGAACGTATGTTGCCAGCTGATTTTGATATGTGCCAACACGGCTTTACAAAAGACAGGTCGACAACTACTAATATTCTCTCTATGTGGAAACATGTAATTACATTAGATGAGAAAAAGTTAGATGCATTAATTGTATTCATAGATATCTCAAAAACTTTTGACTCTATATCTCTTGATGCTATTTTGAATGCGATTAATTTATTGAATATTGATCCGAATATTTTTAGATTACTTAGATACTATTTATATAATCGAAGAATGAGTATTCAATTAAACTATTTGATTTCTAAATAAAAAAGGGTAACAAGTGGAGTTCCACAGGGATCAAGTTTGGGGCCAATTTTATTTAAAATTTTATTTGCACATTTGGAAACTAAGATCCCTAACGGTCGAGTTTGCAAATTCGCTGATGATTTGAAAATAATCATTCCAATTGATCCAAAAATGTCGAATTCTCCAAAAATAATGTGACACTAGATTTGTATGATTTAAGTATATATTTGTTAACACTAGGGCTGAGAATAAACAGTAAAAAGATGAGAGCTTTAAAAAAATAGGTAACAGAAAATATTTCAATTATGTTTATTTTCATGATGCTGAGATTAATGATGTTTTTGAGATTAAACTTATGCAAGAAATTAAGGATTTAGGCATAACTATTCATTGTACGGCTTCTGCTGAGAGACATATTGAAAGGATAGTAGGCAGTGACAAGAACAGATGGGCACTAATAAATAGAAATATTTTATCGAGTGAAATATAATATAAAATGTTTATAATATGGATTAGACCGATATTAGAATATGCTGCCGCTACTTTGAATCCTTCAGCAAAGGGTTTGTCTAATAAGATAGAAGCTGTACAAAGAAAAGTTGTGAAACAAATAAGTCCTGCCTCCTGCACTATATAAGCCACTAGATTACAGTTTGTATCACTGCATCCTTTATGGTTTCGGAGAATGTGCTATTGCATAAAAGTTTTCCATTTGAACCAGTGGACTGGTGCCTATATGAATCCAATAAGAAAGAGTCATGAAATTGGAACTAGATCTGGTCATTTTGCAATATCTCCACCATTGGTGGGGAATGTTGCGAGCAAGCTATTCTCTTTTTCAAAAATTTTCAAAATTTACAATCAATTGCCAAAGGGGCTTAGAGAAACGCCTCCATCTAAAATGTCTCTTAAATTTTTATCTACCGAACTAGAAAAAGTGTTCAATCCTGCTGATATTTTTAATTTTGATTATGATAATACTTTCTCGTGGTTAAATAAAAGACAGGATTAATTGTTTTTCAGCAGCATAATTTCTCGAGATTCTATCTTCAAATTTTGTATTATTAAAACTGAAATGTTATGCATTATATCATCTTGTTAATCAACAATGCATACAATCAATTATTAGTCATGGTTCCCTTTTTTTCTTACAAAATGTTATACTCGAATTATAACTTAAATTTTCCTAATTTTGATGAAGAATCTATCACTCTTTACAGCTGAACTTTCTGATGCTGATAAATTGTACAGTACAACTAATTGCACATATATATGTGATGCGATATCTTTTTATATTGTACATTTTCTAATTTTATTATTTGATGGAACATGTGTGGTTTGAATCCAAATAAAGATATTCTATTCTATTCTATTCTTATCTTCTATATTACTTGTGGGAAAAACTGAGTATGAATTTCTCTGTGAATTGGATGAAGTATTTGGCAACTTGTTGTGTAATCCACAGAAGGAAAGCAATTTTATTGATCTACCGGATCCTTCGGGAAACCAGGATCTAGGACTTGTTATTGACAGTGATGCATTGATAGAATTAATGTTAAAAATAAAATCAAAAAAACAAAAAGATCACCTTGGTATATCGATTGATAACCTACTTCAATTACCTTTAAATTTTATGAATGCGCTCTGCAATTTTATAAATAGAATTTTGAAGAATGGGAAATTACCAATCGATATATTAACGATAGTAGCTAAACCATTGCCAAAAGTAAGTAAGCCACAGTGCGCCAGTGATTATAGATTAATCTCTATTATCCCTTCGTTTTTGAAGATAATAGTACGATTGATACTAGATCATTTATAACGTATGTTGCCGGCTGATTTTGATATATGCCAACACGGCTTTATGACAGACAGGTCGACAATTACTAATATGCTCTCTATGTGGAAACATGTAATTACACTAGATGAGAAAAAGTTAGATGCATTAATTGTATTTATAGATATATCAAAAGCTTTTGACTCTATATATTTTGATGCTATTTTGAATATGATTAATTTTTTGAATACTGATCCAAATATTTTTAGATTACTTAGATACCATTTATATAATCGAAGAATGAGTATTCAAGTAAACGATTTGATATCAAAATCGAAAAGGGTAACAAGTGGAATTCCACAGGGATCAAGTTTGGTCCAATTTTATTTAAAATTGTATTTGCACATTTGGAAACTAAGATCCCTAACGGTCGAGTTTGCAAATTCGCTGATGATTTAAAAATAATCTTTCCAATTGATCCAAAAAATGTCGAATTCTCCAAAAATAATGTGACACTAGATTTGTATGATTTAAGTAGATACTTGTTAACACTAGGGCTGAGAATAAACAGTAAAAAGACGAGAGCTTTAAAAATAGGTAACATAACAGAATTTAATTATGTTTATTTTCATGATGCTGAGATTAATGATGTTTTTGAGATTAAACTTATGCAAGAAATTAAGGATTTAGGCATAACTATTCATTGTACGGCTTCTGCTGAGAGACATATTTAAAGGATAGTAGGCAGTGCCAAGAACAGATGGGCACTAATAAATAGAAATATCTTATCGAATGAAATAAAATTTAAAATTTTTATAATATGGATTAGACCGATACTAGAATATCCTGCCGCTACTTGGAATCCATTAAAAAAGGGTTTGTGTAATAAGATTGAAGCTGTAGAAAGAAAAATTTGTGAAACAAATTAGTCCTATCTCCTGCAGTATATACGCCACTAGATTACAGTTTGTATCACTGCAAACTTTATGGTTTCGGAGGATGTGCTATTGCATAAAAGCTTTCCATTTGAACAAGTGGACTGATGCCTATATGAATCCAATAAGAAAGAGTCATGAAGTTGGAACTAGATCTGGTCATTTTGCAATATCTTCACCATTGGTGGGGAATGTTGCGAGCAAGCTATTCTCTTTTTCAAAAACTTACAAAATTTACAATCAATTGCCAAAGGGGCTTAGAGAAACACCTCCATCTAAGATGTCTTTTAAATTTTTATCTACCGAAGTAGAAAAAGTGTACAATCCTGCTGATATTTTTAATTTTGATTATGATAATACTTTCTCATGGTTAAATAAAAGACAGGATTAATTGTTTTCAGCAGCATAACTTCTCGAGATTCTATCTTCAAGTTTTGTATTATTAAAATTGAAATGTTATGCATTATATCACCATGTTAATCAACAATACATACAATCAATTACTAGTCATGGTTCCCTTTTTTTGCAAAATGTTACACTCGAATTATACCTTAAATTTTCCTATTTTTGATGAAGAATCTATCACTCTTTACAGCCGAACTTTCTGATGCTGATAAATTGTACAGTACAACTAATTGCACATATATATGTGATGTGATATCTTTTTATATTGTACATTTTCCAATTTTATTATTTGATGGAACATGTGTGGTTTAAATCCAAATAAAGATATTCTATTCTATTCTATAGTTTTGTATTCTATTATATTCTGTTATATTCTATAGAAATTTTTACCTTAAGGCAAGTTCTTGACCGACGAAATTTATATAGCCGTCATATAATTGCCACCTTTCTGGACCTCAAGTGTTTAATTTGACTTATTGTTACATGTCCATTTTTAACATTATGGGTTATCATTAATTTTAAATGAAAAAGTATAAATAAATTCACATTTCACCTAGTTCTTTTGTTTCTATTACTTATATAACGCACGTTTAAAATCTTACTTTGCATAAAACGCAAGTTGTCTGATATTCTCCGTTGGGATATTATCATTAAATCCTATCAAATTGTAATCCTCACATGAGCAGATATGTCAAGTATGAGAATGTTTAAATGTTGTTGTTCCTTGCGCAGAGCTGTTAATTATTGCTTTTTTCGCCAAATTTTGCTCGTGCGGGACAGTTGATAACACTCGTAAGTCGGTAAAATCTTGAATCCTTTACATTTCCATGTGTACAGTGTATGTTTGACATTGATTGATGGGTTCGCACTTGTCCCTTCAATTTGAAGCCACCCATCAGCCGCTTGTCTGCAAATGACGTTGGAAACAGATTTTACGATTTTTTTACATACCATACTCACAGAAAAATATTGTATTAAATGTGGTATCCTAATTAGAGGCAGATCTATTTATATTCATTTTACTTCCTAAAGCATTTTTATTGTCTGCCTTAATATCCGGTCTCAATACCTATTATCTTATACTCACATGTATAAACGGAAATATCCACATTATCCCCATGCACACCAAAACCTATACACGCATATGTGTACTCTAATCTAATATTATATATATAGAGTAAGTATAAGCAAGCCATACGAGTTGACATACACACTTATCCATGTTGTTTCAATATTTTGTTTTTTTTCCAGACATGTAGAAGGATCAAGAAATTTTTTTAAATTATTAATCCTATTGCAGTAATCCTCCAATTTCCGATTTACCTAATCTCATCTTGTGTGCAATATTTTATAAAAAGAAAGAGAGAGAGGGGTTAGAACAACTGTATTATATTGATTGGACAAGACCTAATACAAAAACGAATTTAATTTTTCATTTAAATATCTGTGTCCAGACTATATACATCTATTTATAGATAAAACTACATCAAAGCAACAAGGTGGGTTCATACGATTCACCTTGGGTACCTAATTATTCAGCAACAAGTATATTTACTTATAATTTACTTCTTTTTATTTATTTACTTATATTTATTTATACCAAAATCATATATATAAATATCCAAATATATAAACGTCTACACATTAAATTATATATATATACACACACATATATATATATATATATATATATATATATATATATATGTATATTTATATTTATATAATCATATTAGCAACCATGTGGGTTCTTTCCACATATGTTATAATTATCTATCTATACATCCTTTATGTATATATATATATAGGTGTATACGCCTTATATAATATGCATATCATATAAACAACCATGTGATTCGCTCAATGGATATATTATATCAGTCAAAACGCATTTGTTAATATTTTAATATCTATTTACATGTCTATTAATATATATAAGCAAAAATGGGTTCATTAAACTTCAAGTGCCTACTAATCACACTGTTTTTATAATATATCTACTTTACATATATATTTACTTATACTCACATTTTATACGAATACATAAATATCCATACATATAAAAGTCTAAACTCCATACATATTATGTTTATCTAAAACGACATATATGCAATCATGTGGGTTTCTCTCACATCTTATATAAGAATCTAAATATCCATCGTATATATACACGTGTACACACCATGTATAGTGTGCATATCTAAATGAGCATATAAGCAACCATGTGAGTTAACCACAAATCTTATATGAATATATAGAAGAAAAAAATTATTAAATTTTATTGACCATTCCACGCATCGAGAAAAGTAATCTAAAAAATCGAAACATCATGGATAGGCGTGTTATGCCTAGCCATACGAAAGCCAAAAGTGACTAATGTTTCACTGCCATATAACCAAATAAGTGAAAAATACATAAATAACAACAGAAATAATAGTTTAGTCAAATTATTAGTGAGATTTACAAGAGAGAGAAAGAGAGAGAGAGAGATAAAAAGAATACCTAGTTACTATAAGTAAATTTATCAGGGTAGTTCAAAGAAATGATGCAAATTAAACCTCTTCACAACACCATTACGGCCAAGTTAGCATTAGGCCAAGGGAATATCAGCAATACAGTTTTTTGCGGCTTTCCCTGTATCATGTCATAAACAAACCATACCACGCAGGCAACTTTGCCCTACTACGAAAAGAAAGTTACGAAGATGATTCTACTAGGCATCTGCAACAAGATCGCCACTGAGCTCGATTCGATGCCATATCGCTAAAGGATTCTAACCAAGAACTTTCATGCGCACGTGGACCCCATCCTGGCAGACGAGTGAGTCCTATACTACCCAATATAGAGGTAAGTAACTTTAACTATTTTTGATATGTCAAAATCTGCTCATCATTTTCCTTACGCCAATCTGGTGCTGAATGAAAGAACAGAGCTCTACTGGGCAATTTAAGTGAGAGCATACGCAAAACGAGACCGGGTTAACTAAGTTGATCCGAAAACAACGTCTACGGATTTCAACATTGGTTATTCGTCTAAATTCATCAACTCTGAAGGGGCCAAGTTTCACTAGCGTATAGTTAAACTGCGCTTACTGACACATTGTAAACACGACCATTAGGGCAGAGTAAAATAATCGCGTTTCTCCATAAATGGCGAAGATTCGTGAAAGCTAGTCTAGCTATCGCGATTCGCATTCTCACCCCGTCGGACACATTGCCTAAGTTATTGATAGATATGCACATCTGTCAACTATGTCTAGAACATGATTCTGCAGTCGCAGCCTTGAGGTGAGTGGTTGGTGACCCTGTAAAAGTTTCTTAAATTTTGAGGGTGTGAATTTTATATCGAAAGACGGAACAACGCCTGCTAAAATATGCAAGCTGGCCAGGGCAGCATCTCGATTATCGAATAATTGTACGATATTGTCTGCATAGTCAAGATCGACTTGTTTACCGCCCGGGAGACATTCAACACCTGCATCCAGAATGTGTGAAAGAGTGGTGTTCATAATAGCATCGGTTACAGAATTAAACAAAAATGGGAAAAGTGGACAACCTTGACGAACACCTCTGCTGGTTGTAAGTTGTGCGTTAATTCGTTGTAAACCTTAACGCGACAAGAATTATTTGGGTTGAACGAGCGTATAATCTTAACAAAATGTGGTTTGCTTATAATTACTCTATAAATGTCACTTCAGATTAGAGTACACAAATGTGTGCATAGGTTGTTGTGGGTGGGTATTGGTGTGGATATTTTCGTGTATACACGTGAGTACAAGAGAATAAGTATTAAGACCGGATATTAGGGCAGACAGTAAAAATACTTTAATGAGTAAAATAAATATAGATCGATCTGTCTTGAATAAGGAAACCAAATTTGCCAAAAGTTGTGTTTTCAGTGAGTATGGTGTCAACCCTGAAGATTGGACTAGAAATTAATTCCAGAAAATTCCGGAAAAATATTGGAAAATCTGGTTCCAACGTTATTTTCAGACAAGCAGTTGATCGGCGGCCTCAAAGTGAGGGGACAAGTGAGAAACCAGCATTCAATGCCAAACTTAAGCTGTGCACCCGAAAATGTAAAACAATTCAAGATCTTACCAACCTACGAGTGCTGCCAATTGTTCCGCACAAGCAAAATGCGGGGAAAACGCATGTATGAGTTTCTAGTTTGATCAACATCACGCCGGGCTTGACTTTCTCTTCATCTCCATCGCACTTGGACGCATTCAGCCTAATGCAATTACAGCATTTACTTAATCCTACCGAGTCTCTGTGATCACATAATCTTCACACCAAAAGTAAGCCGTAACAACATAATTTTCGCGAACTGCGTGAGAAAAGCAATATTCTGCTTTATAACCACGATATTATTTCCAAAAGTTTCCGCTTTGTCAGCCAGGTGACGATAAATTTGATTTTGAGGACAGTCAAATTGGTCAGCTTCTGTTGCACCTGATCCAGCTAATAACCGCTTCTGCATTTTTCAGGCACGCTTCTATAACATGGCCTAAAATCACATTTTAGCATGGATTTAAAGTATTTCTTATTAATTACCGAGCATTACACACTCAGAATCATTTAAATCTGTGCCCATTTTGTCTTCTAAGCTGGTAAAAATATTTCTGTATTATGTTTGACGAACCGAGTATACAGTATTTTTAAATGCGACCAGAAATATTGCTTAATATTAGTATGAACATAGGATATCTCATATATGCATGCGCTTCGCATGGGCATATCCCTTTGCTTTCATTTGAACGAAAATATTACTCGGTATTCTATATTTCATGCATTAATGGGTGTGTTTTATTTCGGCGCAATCCAAAATAGGTAACTATTATGGTTTAAACATGCTTCACAGAAGGCAAATTGTGAACTCATATTTCTCATATTGCTTCTTCGTAGAGATTTTGTTCAGGTCAGAAGAAATGTCGTTTGTATCAGGCGTGCTCTCATATCTCAGGTGTGGATTACGACCAATACAATGGAACTGTTTTTCGCCGTCTATAGGCTACTTATCATTACTATTTTTGATTTTACTCGGATTGCAAGGCTTCTATTAAACACTATCCTTCGTCAAAACAGAAAAAATATTATCGTTGGAGACTTGAATCATCCTAATATAAATTGTGCAACCAAGCTGTTGATTCCAATCCTCTTCCATGTCATTTTGTTTAAAAATTAAAATTATGCTTGTGGCTTTCCTAATAAGGTAATTAACAGATTATATTTAATGTTCTTCAAATTAAACGGGATGAATTTTACTCCACTTTGATAACTGGCAAGTGTCCTTTGAAGCTCCATTTAGTCATCTCTTGCATCAAATGACTTCGCAAAAACTCCGCCACTTCATTGATTTGTGAATCTTTAATTAGTATTGCGCATCAGCTAACTGCGTGAAAGTTATCAGCTGCCAAACATCTTCTCAGTACACTTCGTTTATCGCCAACTCCTGATCTCATATTTTCAATAAAATTCGGCATATTTTTTTATATATTTGCAACTAAATGCCTCTGACATCAAAGCATACTGTATAGGTTTACCACAAGCTCTGATCTTTAGCCTATTGATTGACGTATTATTTACTGCTGTCGATAAAGTGTCGCTTGAAGTCGTGCAACAAAATAGGACGGCACTGAACCCTAGTTAGTTAATCAAAGGTAAATTATTTCAAAAAGATCTGTGCTGATATAAATTTCATGGGCTTGGAAGCTGAACGCACTGCAGAATTATATATGACTTTCCATATCGCTATTGTGGGAGCATTTGATTTCTGCCCTATCAGATTTGAATAATTTTAATTCTCACCAACTAATTGAAAAATCGTGCGGTTGAATGCATTTTATCCAAACGTAAGCTGGTCAGCATGAATTATTAGCTTTCAATGTCGCGTCAATCCAGACCTCGAGTGTCTCGTTTCGATGATTTCTACAAAGCCTAAGATTTGTATAAGTTTTGTCAGATACTTTGAACTTTTTGATAGTTATTTTATTTATTTACATATCTAGATCATAGATAGGATCAGTTTAAACAAAATGTACCCCTTTATTAAATCAAGAGAATTTATTCCACCTCTACGATCAGCATAGTTATTGGTGTGGACCGTTTTGTTAAAATAAATTCGTTAGTCAAAACAATTTAACAATAATTGATTGCGCGGTTGGTGGTAACAGTTCTTTAAATCATATTTGCGAGCTTGAAGTAAACACCAATCCCATTGTATTGAACCAGTTCTCAAACAACATAAAAAACTACAGTTAAATACTGTTTGTTGCGAAGAACTAATATATATGCAAGTATGTATTAGGTTTTGCGAAACTATTAACAAATTAGTTCAGTTGTGACCAAAAGGATAAACCAAAGGCAGCATGAACGGAAAGTATAATCTCATGCAGATTCCTTTCGTGCTTACTGGTGACTCATCAGTAGGAGCTGGTATTACGCCCTTTAACCACTATATATTTGGTAGAAGAATGTGGAATAATAGGACGGTACAATCTCCTAGACGAATGTGTAAACCTGCAATAGTAAAGCTAACATCATATAACTATAGTGTTAGTACCATATACCTTTTCGGTACAATAATGTTGTTATCGGTTACTAACACAATAGCCATTGTGTTAGTATCCTTTACAGACTCGGTATATATATTATATAATGTGAGTTAGCGTTGAAGTTGCATTGTCGTAGACTTTATATGATGTTAGCTTCACCATTACAGGTTTACACATTCGTCTAGGAGATTGTACCGTCCTATTATTCCACATTCTTCTACCAAATATATAGTGGTTAAAGGGCGTAATACCGACTCCTACTGATGAGTCGCCAGTAAGCACGAAACGAGTGTGCATGAGATTATACTTTCCGTTCATGCTGCCTTCGGTTTATCCTTCTGGTCACAACTGAACTAATTTGTTACTAGGTTCGCAAAACCTAATACATACTAACATAAAAACCTACCGCCAGCCGCAACGCACTAACGCGTTTCAACCTTCCATGATCATCACCAGAGTACGACGGCAAACTGACTATCGAGGATCAAACCGCATTGAATATATATGGAAATCAAATTTAGATATGCGGCTCTCACCTCTAGCAGTCTTGCATACATTGAACTTGACTGGAAATGTCAGCTGCACAATTTCTATGCAGTCACGAACATTTCGCCACAAATATACATATATAGGCAATACAATTTAACAATAATTGATTGCGCGGGTGGTGGTAACAATTCTTTAAATCAAGTTTGCGATCTTGAAGTAAACACCAATCCCATTGTATTTAACCAGTCGTCGAACAACATAACAAAACTACCGCCAGCTGCAACGCACTGACGCGTTTCGACCTTCCATGATCATCATCAGAGTACGACGGCAAACTGACTATCGAGGATCAAACCGCATCGCATGTATATGGAAGGCAAAATTAGACATGCGGCTCTCAACTCTAGTAGCCTTCCATAAACTGCACGTTCTGGAAATGTCGGCTGCACAATTTCTATGCAGTCACGAACATTAACTGTTTGTAGCTTCCGCAACACGCATGTATATAGACAGTGCAATTAAACAATAATTGATTGCGCGGGTGGTGGTAATAATTCTTTAAATCACGTGTGCGAAGTTCAAGTAAAAACCAATCCCATTGTATTTAATCAGTCGTCCAACAACAGAGCAAAACTACCGTCCGTTGCAACGCACTGACACATTTTGACGTTCCATGATCATCATCAGATTACGACGGCAAACTTACTAGCGACGATCAAACCGCATTGAATATATATGGAAATCAAATTTAGATATGCGGCTCTCACCTCTAGTAGTCTATCATACATTATCCGTTCAGGAAATGTCGGCTGCACAATTTCTATGCAGTCACGAAAATTAGCTTGAATGAAGTTTACATTTCCGAATACGAATTAATTGAAATTACCTGATCTGCGTTTTGACCATCGCAACTTTCATTGTTCCAGTATTTTTCTTTTGACAAGTTATTTCGGCCTAATTTACTGTTAGCTTTCATCAGTTGCAATATGCCTCGCAAGTTCAACAGTTTCATTTGTCAAAATTGTGAGTCAAATTGCAACTGATGAAGGTTAAACACATGTTACGTCGACATACCTCGTCAAAGAAAACTACTCGAACTTAAGCATTTTGTAGTTTTCGCCAATCACGAATATATAGCCAATACAATTAAACAATAATTAATTGCGAGTGGTGGTTATTCTTAAATAAAGTTTGCGAGCTGCAAGTAAACACCAATAACATTGTATTTAATCAGACCTTCAACAACAATAAAAATACCACCAGTTGCAAAGGACTGACGCATATTGACCGTCCATGATCATCATCAGAGTACGACGGCAAACTGACTAGCTAGGAACAAACCGAATTGCATATCTATGGAATGCAAAAGTAGATATGCGGCTCTCACCTCTAGTAGTCTCGCATACATTGTACGAGACTAGAATTGTCGGCTGCGCAATTTCAATGCAGTTACGAGCATTAGTTGTTTGTAGCTTTTGCCACAGAGAGATATATATATATATATATATATATATATATATATATATATAGACTACTATTTAACAATAATTGATTGCGCGGGTGGTGGTAACAATAATTTAAATCGAGTTTGCGATATTCAAGTAAACACCAATCCAATTGTATTTAATCATTCGTCCAACAATATAACCACTATATATTTGGTAGAAGAATGTGGAATAATAGGACGGTACAATCTCCTACACGAATGTGTAAACCTGTAATAGTGAAGCTAACATCATCTAAAGTCAACGACAATGCGACTTCAATGCTAACTCACACTATATAATATATATACCGAGTCTGTAAAGGATACTAACACTATGGCTATTGTGTTAGTAACTGATACCTTTTTTGAAATCGATGAGTACCGGATACTAACACTATGGTTTCCGAGTCGGTACATGATACCAACCTGATGGATATAAATTTATGCTAAAGTTCACCCAAATTGAGAATTACAACAATTTCCGAACACCTGTTACTCCAGTTAAACCATACACTCTGGCCTTCATCGATATCAGTTATCACATTTCGCGGTAAGCATGCCATCATTCAATTCAATATAATACAGTTAAATACTGTTTGTTGCGAAGAGCTAATATATACACATTCGTCTAGGAGATTGTACCGTCCTATTATTCCACATTCTTCTACCAAATATATAGTGGTTAAAGGGCGTAATACCGGCTCCTACTGATGAGTCGCCAGTAAGCACGAAACGAATGTGCATGAGATTATACTTTCCATTCATGCTGCCTTTGGTTTATCCTTCTGGTCACAACTGAACTAATTTGTTACTAGGTTTGCAAAACCTAATACATACTTGCATATATATTAGCTCTTCGCAACAAACAGTATTTAACTGTAATATAAAAAACTACCTCCAGTTACAATGCACTGACGCATTTTGACCGTCCATGATCATCATCAGAGTACGACGGCAAACTGACGAGCGAAGAACTAACAGCATTGCATAAATATGAAATACAAAATGAGATATGCGGCTCTCACTTCGAGTAGTCTCGCATACATTGTACGAGACTGGAAATGTCCGCTGCGCAATTTCAATGCAGTCACGAAAATTAGCTTGAATGAAGATTACATTTGCGAACACTGATTAATCTAAATTACCTGATCTGCGTTTTGACCAACGCAACTGTCATTGTTCCAGTAGTTTTCTTTTTACGAGATATTTCGGCTTTCATCAGTTGTAATATGCCTCACAAATTCATCAGTTTCGTTTGTCAAATTGCAACTGATGAAGGCTAATGACATGTTACGTCGACATGTCTTGTCACAGAAAACTACTCCAACTCTAGCTGTTTGTAGCTTTCGCCAATCAAATATATATATATATATATATATATATAGACAATACAATTAAACAATAAATGATTGCGAGTGGTGGTAATTCTTAAATCAAGTTTGCGAGCTTGAAGTAAACACCAACCCCATTGTATTTAATCAGTCCTTCTACAACATAATAAAACTACCACCAGTTGCAAAGCACTGACGCATTTTGACCTTCCATGATCATCATCAGAGTACGACGGCAAACTGACTAGCGAGAATCAAACCGCATTGCATAAATATGGAATGCAAAATGAGATATGCCGCTATCTCCACTAGTATTCTTGCATACTATTTACGAGACTGGAAAGGTCGGCTGGAAATTTATTATGCAGTCACGATCATTAGCTGTTTTTAGCTTTCGCCACACGTATATATATGGACAATAAAATTGAAAAATAATTGATTGCGCGGGTGGTGGTAACAATTTTTAACTCACGTGTGCGAGATTGATGTAAACACCAATCCCATTGTATTTAATCTATCGTCGAAAAGCATAATAAAACTACCGCCAGTTGCAAAGCACTGACGCATTTTGACCTTCCATGATCATCATCAGAGTACGTCGGCAAACTGACTGGCGAGGAACAAATCGAATTACATATCTATGGGATGCAAAATGAGATATGCTGCTCTCACTTCGCGTGGTCTCGCATACATTGTACGAGACTGGAAATGTCGGCTGCACAATTTCTATGCAGTTACGAACATTAGCTGTTTGCAGCTTTTGCCACACCGATTATATATATATATATATAAAAATTTATATATAGACTATTCTATTTAACAATAATTGATTGCTCGGGTGGTGGTAACAATAATTTAAATCGAGTTTGCGAGCTTGAAGTAAACATCAATCCCATTGTATTTAACCAGTCGTCGAAGAACATAACAAAGCTACCGCCAGGCGCAACGCACTGCCACATTTTGACCTTCCATGATCATCATCAGAGTACAACGGCACACTGACTAGCGAGGATCAAACCGCATTGCATAAATATGGAATGCAAAATGAGATATGCCGCTCTCTCCAGTAGTAGTCTTGCATAGTATTTACGAGACTGGAAAGGTCGGCTGGAAATTTATTATGCAGTCACGAACATTAGCTGCTTTTAGCTTTCGCCACACGCATATATATATAGACAATACAATTAAAAAAATAATTGATTGCGCGGGTGGTGGAAACAATTTTGAAATCACGTGTGCAAGATTCAAGTAAACACCAATCCCATTGTATTTAACCAATCGTCCAACAACATAATAAAACTACCACCAGTCGCAAAGCACTGACGCATTGTGACCTTCCATGATCATCATCAGGGTACGAGGGCAAACTGACGAGCGAGGAACTAACCACATTACATAAATATGGAATGCAAAATGAGATATGCGGCTCTCACTTCGAGTGGTCTCGCATACTTTGTACGAGACTGGAAATGTCGGCTGCGCCATTTCAATGCAGTTACGAGCATTAGCTGTTTGTAGCTTTTGCCACACACTTATATATATAGACAATAGAATTAAACAATAATTGATTGCGCGGGTGGTGATAACAATTCTTTAAATCAAGTATGCGACCATCAAGTAAACTCCAATCCCATTGTATTTAATTAGTCGTCTAAAAACATAACAAAACTACCTCCAGTTGCCGCGCACTGACACATTTTGGCCTTCCGTGATCATCATCAGAGTACGACGGCAAACTGACTAGCGAGGATCAAACCGCATTGCATATCTTTTGAATGCAAAATGAGATATGCGGCTCTCACCTATAGTAGTCGTACATACTTTTCAGGAGACTGGAAATGTCGGCTGCAAAATTTCTATACAGTCACAAACATTAGCCGTTTGTATATTTCGCCACACGCATATGTATAGACAATACAATTAAGCAATAATTGATTGCGCGCGTGGTGGTAAGAATTTTTAAAATCAAGTTTGCTAGCTAGAATTAGCTAATGGCAGGAAAACACGATTGCACAAATCAGAATTTGAAGATGGTTTCAGTAAAATATTATGAACTACGGACAGGCTGGCTTATTTTCTAATTGGCGTTTAATCAATAATGGAGAAAAAAGTACTAAATTTCAACCTTAACTGTTCGCTTATTGAATGCTTAATAAAGAGTTTTTATGTTCCTTATACTTCTTCTATCGTTAAATAAGTTTCTAAATTTTTTTCTCTAACTGTCATTTATTTCATTTCATACCTTAATTAAACTTGTTTATTTTTCTGAATAGAACTCTTTTGTGTTACAGCATTTTTCCGTCCATTTAATACGTTGTTTGACTATCTCATATTTTCTAGAATTACCACATGGAGGCCTGCGATTATCGGAGCTGATATATCAGCACAAATAATAAGAAATCTGATTACACTGTCGGGAATGCGGGTGGAAAATCCATTGAATCAACAACCAAATCAGCCAGAGCCGAACAGCTCTCGGTCAATTCCATAAAGGGTATGCAATCTAAAATTCCAGTAGTGTAAAAAACAGCAAAGAAAAACTCAGAATTCAGTTGCACTACCAAATTTTATTGGCTCACAAAAACTAACTCAAACATAAAGTAGATACCTAATTCCGTAATAGGCTTAAAATTTAAAAAAATCTAATATGCACAAAATGATGTAGAAAAACAATGTAAATAAAGAGACGATTCTGAGTGTGTAAAGAAAACGGAGACAAAAATCATCAATCAACGGGTTTCATTAAGATAGAGAATTTTTGTAAACAAATAAAATTATAAATTTTTGTAACCTCCACAAAGTAGTGTACACTAAGTGAACCAACTCTCGTCAAGGTGATATTACCGATTTCCAAAGATGAAGCAATTAAAGAACAAAAATAGATCTGTTAGAACGAAACTTGCACCCGGTGAGAAACGTTATATAATTACTACTTAGCATGGAAGCATTTGCTTGGATCGCGCGCATGTTCTTGTAGCAGTTGGCACGGCGTAAAGTGATCACCGTAGAGCTCACGATAGCTCTCCATGCGGTCAACCATCTGTTTGGCTCCATAAATATCTAAGTATCGGAATGGACCTGAAAGACATGCAAAATGGTGAAAATTAGCATTTCAAACTAGAATAGCAACACACACAAGTTTCCATAACTAGTCATTATTGAAACGACGATGTTCAGATTACTTTAAATCAAGGTTGCGATTTTTGTGCATACAGTATAAGCTAAGCATTGTATAATGTCACAAAGTCAATTCATCCAGCCTTATTGGGAACTCGCCATGTACTGTTCAGGATGCGCCGCGGACAGGGCTCAAAACTGTGCACGTATGCTTCAGAATCTGGTGTCCTAACCACTGAGCTATCCCGCCGCATACTACAAATAGTTTTCAGTTATATACTAACTATTATCCCACATTCTTCACCCAAATATATACTGGTTAAAGGGCGTAATACCAGCTCCTACTGATGAGTCGCCAGTAAGCACGAAACGAATGTGCATGAGATTATACTTTCCGTTCATGCTGTCTTTGGTTTATCCTTCTGGTCACAACTGAATTAATTTGTTACTAGGTTCGCAACACCTAAAACATACATGCATAATAACTGTTTATTGGTTAGCCTTTCCTTTATGTAAAGCCTATATAGCATACTTTTACTCATAAAGTTTCAACTTATCATCTGAAATCTGTCATTACTGAGCAGACACCACACTAGATGGAGAAGTGGCATTGAAATGAACATTTATATAATTAAACGAACATTGGTTGCACGGGTGGTGATAACAATTATTATAATCAAGGTTGCGATCTCGATATAAACACGTGACCCATTAAATGCAAACATTTGATATCATAAATGAAGAATTGTATAGTGTAGAAAAGGCAATTCATCCAATAGACCGGGTTCGTCCTTATCGGGAACTCATCACGTACTGTCCAGTATGCGCCACGGACAGCACTCGAGACTGTACACGTGTGCTTCTGGTGTTCCAACCACTGAGCCACACTGCCACGGCGAATTCCGGACAGTACGTAATGTTATCAAAATTCGGTCGTAATAGATCAACTGAATGAATTCTGTTCTAGATTAAGCAATACTTGTTTTTACCGACAAATATATGAAAATAATGGGCCTGGTGAATAAAGATCGCAACCCTAATGAAAAGAAATTTATTTGGCACAGCCGGCGCGATCAATATTCGTTTAATTATATCGAGGTTCAGATTAAATGGACAGCAGTGTTTGCAGTGTACCACATAAAACTGGCACACACGCAAACACATGAGAAGAGAACCAGCATATTGTATAAACCTGGATAATGTCGTGCTATCAAAAATAGAGCACCACGACTAGGCTTTGCAGTCGATTCTGCTGACAGCTGAATGCAGCACGCGTATGACACATATTGAAAGGGACAAGTGTGTATTGTTTTAGACGCCACGCCACGCCACTTTTCGAAACGATATTGAATTAACATTATGGAAGCATGCACAGCGCTGTGTCTGTCTTGTAATGACAAATCAGGGCAACATCTGTACATAATTTAAAAAATAATTCAATGCATAGACTCGGTGGTGAAATGATCTACAAAACTGAACAAATTGCTCAGGATTCAAATCACAAATAAGTTCGAAACAGATCTGGTTAGTGCATTAACCAATATGAATTTCCAGATTAACAGTGTTGAGTAGGATTGAAGAAATTTTTTTCTCGAATACAAAACAGTATTAAACCATTTTCTTGAACTTTTTAATAGCACTAATTGTTAACTGAACGTTTTAGGATAAAACTAGTACGATTACTTGCCATAAGAGAAATAGTATTTCAATAGGGTGGATGGAATTTTAGGTAAGTATCGAAGAACTGGAATTATTAGAATACTTAGATTTCGGTTTCTATACGATGGAAACTAATTTGTGCTTCGTTTATAACATAAAAAGAAATTTACTCGTTTTAACTAATCCAACACGTCATTATTTATTGTAATCAACATTTAATACTGGTGTAAAAAATATGTAGATGATATTTAACTACCAACAGTGAAAATGAATACATGAACAAAATCGGTTGTAAAAGTTGATATTTCAAAGGAAACAGTGAAAATTGTGTGTAAGATATAAAATTTCACTTTTACAACATGAACCCGTAACAATCAAAAAAGTGTTTGGGCCATATTATTCTGACTAAACAAGCCTCGCTTTGTGTAAGCTATAAATAAACGAAAACTCACCTCCAAAATTGGGCGGGAAGCCAAGACCAAACACCGCACCAATGTCGCCCTCAACGGCTCCATTTTTCAATATTCCCTCCTGCAGACAAAGTACAGCCTCGTTAACAAATCGTACAAATAAACGATACTGAATGTGTTCCATTGTATTCACCTGCTTAGGTTTGACGCTATAATCTAAAAGTAGTTGTGCTGCGTCACTGTTTATCTGACGTAAACTTTTGCCACCCGGCGAGGCATACTGGAAGATACCAGCGCCCGACTTCCTACCTAAATGGCCCTTGGCGACAAGCGATTTGAGCACCTCTGGATTACCACCCTAAACATAGAGCGATAATAATGAATAGGTTAACAATAATGATTGTGAATTTTCAAAAACTATGAAATTATTGTGAGCATTGTACTGTGTGTAGAATTTGGTGGCCTGATGATGATATGAGAAATGACAACGAAACGTCGCCAATCAACGAAGATTAGATCGTACCTCATTTCCATTGGTTAGTATGAACGATGTTGAAGCCTATATAAATATAAATAAGTATATAGTTATATATACATACATATTACGCAGAGACATATATATATATATATATATATATGAAGGATTCTAAATATTCATTTAAGATGTGAGGTGAACTCACATGATTTCTTAAATGCTTATTTAGATATTCACAAGATATATGTAGGAGATTATTATCAAAAGCGTTTTGACTGATACAATTTATCCGTTGAAGGACTCACAGTGTTGCTTGTATGATATTCATATTATATATAGATGGTGTATACACGTATATATGTATATATATGATGGATATATAGATATATATTAAAGATGTAGGAAGAACCCACATGGATGCTTACATGCTTATCTATATATACATAATATTTAGCGTGTTGAATTATATATAAATGGATGTTTTTATAAGAAGTGAGTTAGTATATATATATATATATATAATTATAATTAAGTAAATAAAATTTAAATATATATATATATATATAAAATAATACTAATTTATTATATACATATATACATGATTTCGACACAGATATTTTGATGAAGAAACTAATTTATACAGGATATGAGTATTATTGTGTATTTGGTTGAGAGGCGATTTAGTTAGTGTAGACTCCGTATTCGGTCAAAACGATAATAATACTATACATTCTTTCAACAGTTTTATTAACCTCTCTCTCGGTCTATAACCGATTGCAAGCTGGATGGGATTAGGTAAACTGGGGGCATGTGAGGATTACTGCAGGATTGAAATCAAAATTTTGTTGATCTTTCTATGCGTCCGGAACAGAAATTAAATATAAACATCATGGATTGGCGTGTATGTCAATCCATTAGGTGTGCTTATATTTATTCAATAAAATGTCACTAGTAAAATACACATGTTTATAGGTGGTTGTGTGCGCGGAGGGGGACAAGGCTAAGTTTTTGTATACATTTGAGTATTAGAGACTAGGTATGAAGACCGGATATTAGGAAGACAATTAAAAATACATTTGGAATTAAAATAAATATAAATATATCTGTCTTGAATGAGGATACCACATTTGCCACAAGTTGTGTTTTACTCCTGTGCGTATTAAGTCAACCCTGAAGATGAGCCTGGAAATTCGGGCTCGAAAATTTGGTGAAAGAACAATGGAAAATCTTGTTCCAACGTCATTTTCAGACAATCAGCTAATTGAAGGCTTAAAGAAGAAGGGACAAGTGAGAACCCATCAACTGAGGCCAAAAATTAATCATCTGAAGATAGAAAAAGTTCAAGATTTTACCGACCTATGAGTGCTACCAATTGTCCCGCACAAGAAAAATGCGGTCAAATCTACAAGATATGGAATAAAACATTGCGATCCACCGAATCAAATGCACCCTTGAAGTCTAGAAAGACCTCTATTGTGGGACGGTGATATAAATGTCTCTGTTCGAGAACTTGCCTTAACGTAAAAATATTATCTATACAACCTCGTCCTGCGCGGAATCCGGCCTGTTCTTCTCTTGTTTGTGATTCACGTGAAGCGCTAAGACGACGTAGGATAATCGAAGCAAATAACCTTGATACGACCGAAGTCAAACTTATACCACGATGGTTATCGCACGAATTACGATTGCCTTTTTTGAAGATGGGAATGATGGTCGATTCATTCCAGTCAAGTGGTACGGTTTCCTCATTCCATATAGTATGAAAAAGTTTCGTCAACGCTCCTGAAATTATATCGCCACCATCCTTAAACAATCCCGGAAGCAGATCATCGGGGCCGGCGGCTTTGCGGCGCTTAAGAGATAGGATTGCATCGCGTACTTCTAACTCAGATGGTTCTTCGGGACTAACATTCCACACTGTTGATACAGACATGCTTTCGGGAAGCGGAACTGACGCGGGTGGCCAAGAAAATTGATCTCTAAAGTGTTCAGCCCACCTGTCAAGACGACTTATTTTATCGGTTATTAATTCGTTGTTACTATCATTTATAGTTTCGCTAACTTTTAATTTTCTCGGACCTGTTGTGCGTATAAGTTGGAACAAACAGCGACTGTTACCTGACGCGAAAGCTACTTCCATTTCTTCAGCCTTTCTGCTCCAAAAGTTTTCGAGATCGCCTTTTAGACTGCGCTTAAGTTGGCGTCTTATATTGCGACGGGTATTATTATGAGTCGAGCCAGGTGGAATTTGGCGCCTTATTTCGAGTATCTCCATAGATTTTACAGAGAGCCAGTGATTATTTCTACGGGGGCCTGCTATGCCACATACAGTAGTACCTGAATTGTGCATAGTGGAACTTATGTTGGACGAAAACTACAATTAATTTATTGATACAGATAGCTTTTATAAATGCTGCTGTGTGTTCTAATTACATTAAACTAGCATACCGTTTCACGTAAAGCCTTGCGCTCGGTTTAACGTATAAAGTCATAAACGGACAGTTACGGGATGGGAGCACGCGTGCAGACGTGAAGGGCAACTTTCGGCTGCTGAAGGAAATTCTGACCACTAATTACTTGTTAGATAAGGCTCGTCAACTTTATTTGCCAGAAAGTTTAACAAAAGAAAACCATTGAACGCAAACCATCCCCACAAGAAATGGCGATCTAGTTTCCTTTTGCAGCTCGCATTTAATCATAGACATCGAATCGAGTGCATTGGCGATCTTATTGAATTTAATCTTTAGTCGTACAGGTTTGCGTAGCGATACAGTGAAATCGCCAAGAAGCTAAATTTCGCCCTACCGTGAAGCTGGCATTGCTTTAATCGTGATGTGTAGAGTGTCAGTTTGTATCACGCCGGTATGTTAGGAATCGGACCCCCCTTATAAATCACTTCCCTTTAACAAGTTGTTAATTTTAAATAATTTTTGTCTTTATTTATTTTTATTATTAGATTTGTTTTACACTCTTCTCGTGGTTATATAGCAGCGAAGTAACAGATTGTAAAGACTTCCATTTCTGTGAGGGTGATGATAAAGCAGACAAGCCAAAATTCATCAAAAGTACAACGGAAACCGGTTTTACTGTGTAATTGGGGAAGAGAACAGACAAAGTGGGCGTGAATAATATAAATGTTAATAAAGAGCAAATAATGCGCAAAATTTACGTAAAAACCTCAGACGAGCCATCTTCATAAACAGACAATGATAAATTACTATTGCGAAAACGGTAAATTGTAGCCGTTCTTATCTTTTGTTGAAGTTTCATAATAAAGAATCCTACTTTTTATGCCTATGTTCGGAGCCCAATAATTTCAGTTGTACGCAAATCGATTTTAAAGGAGAATGCATGTTCTCAGAAATGTCTAACAAACGAAACAATTTCCGAAAACATTATCCCAGCCAATCAAAGTCAAAAACGTAAAATACGTCTTCCTTTTCTTATAGAGATAGCTCTAAAACTATAATAAGTAAAAAATTAAAAATTGGTTTCTTCACAGTTACGAACAACTGTACTGCTTAGTAGGCCACAAAACACTTGTTTAAGCTATTGAAGTTGAGTGCATAGCACAAACACACAAAAACGCAGACAAGCTAATTCACTACCTTCATTCGTGGGCCGAGCGCTTTGCCTAAATCCTCCGCCACATGGGCAGCAACGTCCAGGCCAACTTCATCTGCTAGTGTAGCTAAGCCAACCGGCCAGCCAAAGGATTTTGTCGCTGAATCCAAAAGATCAGGACTGACACCTTCCTGAAGAAGGCAAATTGCCTCCGATAGCATAGGAGCCAGCATACGAGTTGTGTAGAAACCAGGTCCATCACCAACAACTATAACGACCTTGCCCTGCTTTAAACCGAGATCAGCAGCAGCGGCTAACGACAGAGGAAAACAGGTTTCAATTAATTAAACAAACATAAAAGGCAAAAAATAAAGATCATATAATTGTTAGTTCAACGATATTAATCAATTCTAATTCGAAAAGAGAAATAAATTTTGTATTGAATCATAAAAGTAAAAATCAGGTACAATCAACAGTTTCAAAAAGACCATTTTCTCACCGCCAGAACTCAGTTCCACTGTGAAATCTGGTACATTTTTATAAACAAGTATGATTAAGTTGGGTTTAGTAAAAGAATTATACAGCGACTAGGAAGTGAGGTTTTTTGTGCTCTAAATTTAAAAATAATTTCATTAACATATTATCATGGTTTCAATTTTCCTAATTAATGCTTAGCTTAGTTGTTATAGGAAATAAAAGCAGAAACCATGAACCACTTCCAAACATGAAGTATAACTTTATTGGGAACACAAAATAGTTTCAAAAGGCAAATTTGTTCATTAATTCTTATTTTGATTAAACTAACACGTTCTTTTTATGGGAAAAGTAAAAAAATAAATGACAAAATAAAATGAGATTACCTTCCGAATCAGGTGTGCTCAGGTTCGAACTCTGTCCCGGGTTAATTATGGACAGTACGTGGTCAGTTCCCAATGAGGACGAAACCGGTCTACTGGATGAATTGCTTATTCTGCACTATACAATGCTTAGTTAAAACGGACACATAATAGATCAGGTGTTTATATCAAGATCGCAACTCTGATCAAAGTAATTCTTATCACCGTCCTTGCAACCGATGTTCATTTATATTATATAAAATTAGATTGTTTGTTTTAAATAACAAAACATATTATAAATCAGTTTCTCATATAGTACCATAAGAAACAAAAACAATTACACGCGCACAAACACATATACACACGCACAATTCATGCGAAAATTTATTTTTGGAATTGCGGGCGTGGAAATTACCAAATAAATGCCCAGACAACCCTAGATAATCATTTGTTTCTCGCTTTGTAGGTAAAAGAAATCTGCTTTGTTTTAAGTGGGATTCGTAAGGGATTCGATATTTTGAAAATTCTGCTCAAGCTGGTCCAAAATACGCTTTTTAAATATTTGGCTAATTATTCAACAGTCAAGAAAAATAATTTTTTAGATGAAGGTGTAGAATACTAATTTATACGTACAAAATTTAGATATAATAGTCCAATCTACAAGGAAATGGTAAGACAAACTAATATTTAAAAAAAATTATGCTAGGATCTGAAGTATCTAGATATAACATATTTCGTTTTAATTAGCATAAAGTTCGCGGTTGCTGCTAGAGTGAATTGTTAACGAACATCCTTTAACTTTAATAACTTTTATTCTGCATACCTAAACTAAGATCAAAAATATAGTCAACCATTATCCGATTTTAAATAAACCCTCCAGCACAACAAAGATAACAATAAAACAAATTTGCGAAATTTTGTCAATAGTCAATTTATACCACTTTCAAGAATCGATGAACGGACGCAATAACTCGTCTTCGCTTCACTATTGTATTCGTTCTGTGCGAATAGTGATGTCAGACGGAACAGATACAGACAAAGAAAACGACCAGAATATTGAAACGAATAAAACTTCAACAATTGGCAAAAACGTGGATAAAAAAATCAGTATGAACAAATGTACACAACAGCTCTGTCTAAACATCACAATAATATGCATCCATTAAAATGTAGACAATTTGTGAAGATAAACTGGTCCATGAACGACTCTGAGTTCAACCATTTACCAAGTTTATTTACTACGCAAGTGTGTTTATTTACAAGGTCTATTTCAGACAACGCAATCAATAATAGACACAAATAATGAAGATTTACTGCGATATAATGGTACGTATTCCGTTACGTAAAATTCGTTAATCAACTATAACAGATTATATGACGGTACGGATATATTTATACACAAACACCGCATATATATATATATATATATATATATATATATATATATATATTAATGACACTAGAGATCGTAAACCATAATGACAAAAGGGTTATTTGACACAAAATCGTGCACGAAAGTTTTTAAAGGTTTAAATTTAATCTGTTAAATATGTTGCCATTAGCAAAAATTAAATAGCTTTTTTCTCTCTGAGTAACTGAAAATGTGTTTACGAAACGTGAAAATCACAGAAAGTACTCACATAACCTTATGGTGTCTACTACAACCAAAACAGACTATTTAAATAAATAGCTTTTGAGACTGTCTATTTGCTATCTTGGTCGAAATTTTTCTACAAATGTGTTGTGCGCAGTTGCATTGAATGTAGAATTTGGAAAGAATATTCTTTGTAAATTGGCACCGTGCGAATTATTAATTTTCATATCAGTTGACTTTTATCCACTGTTACTCAGCTTTGTTTCAGATAATTTTGACTGGTAAGAACTTGTGGATTTATAGCCATTTTATTTAGGTATGATGCTGATGATAATGGAACTGGCAATAATGTTCACCAATTGCGGTTTTGTTCCTGATTCGAACAAAACGTATGATGCATAATTTATTGTTGACGTCTTATATTTGCTTTTAATATTCTTTGGCCTGGCAAATTAAATATTCTTTTTGCCTTTATTAGTGAAATAATCAGTTGAAGTCTATTCCCCTATTGACGCTATACCTTCGCAAGTAAGCTTATGTGGTGAGCGTTTTTTACCTTTTTACGTAACCATTGCTACAATTACGTTAAAACTTAAAGAATCTGAGTGATTGGAATGACAGTGTAGCGAGCTGGGTTCATATATCTGTTTGAGAAGTTCGAAATTCATACTTGCCTTTCATCGTGATATTTTGACATCCCTTAAAACTATTGTAATCTTATAAATTAAACAAGGCAACAAGTGAATCAATCGAGTTATTGTAATCTACAGAATGAGAGGTAAGAAAATTCAAAAACACTTATGATACACTTTAGATAAGAAAACCTATCGACGAAAGTTTAAAATTACACCAACATAAAATATAACTCGGAAGGCCGCGAAAATCATCATGTACAGCCTTACATAATTCACAAGTGACTAATGTTTCACTGTCATATATATATATATATATATATATATATATATATATATATATATATATATATATAACAAAGGAATTAATATTTTAGACAAATTATTAGTGAGATTTACGAGAGACAGACAGAGAGAGAAGGAATAACTTTCTACTATGAGTAAGTTTATCATGGTAACTCACAGAAATGAGGCAAACTAAACCTCGCCACAACACCATTATGGACAAATTAGCATTCGGGCAAGGCAACATCAGCAATACAGCTTCCTTGCGGATTTCACTGTATCACGTCATAAACAAACCAAACCTCGCAGCTAACTTTGCCCTACTAAGAAAAGAAAGTTACGAAGATGATTCTACTAGACATCTGCAACAAGATCGCCACTGAGCTCGATTCAATGCCATATCGCTAAAAGTTTTTAACCAAGAACTATGATGCGCACGAGGGCAACATCCTGGCAGACGAGTGGGTCCTATACTACCCAATTTGGATGTAAGTGACTTCAACTGTTTCTGCCACGTTAAAATCTGCTCACCTTGTTTCTTATGCTAATCTGGTGCTGGATGAGAGAATAGAACTTTACTAAGCAATCGAATTGAAGGCATACGCAAAACGTGACAGAGCCAACGAAGTTGGAGCCTTAATTGTTTTTCTAACGAGGAGCACTTATTGGCAGATCCAAAAATACGTCTACGGATGTCAACGTTGGTTATTTGTTGTTGATATCCAGTATGTGCAATACTTCTCAAACAACAGTGTTCAAATGCTTGTAAGCGTCTAAAATCATCAACCTTAAGAGGCCAATTTTCACTAGCGAATAGTAAAACTGCGCATACAAATCCGTTGTAAGCACGACCTTTAAGATAGCGAAATACTCCCGTTTCTTCATAAATGACAACGGTTCGAGAAAGCTAGTCTAGCTTTCCCGCCGCGAAAAAGAAGCAACGTATACACCAAGCATCATCATCATAATGCAGAGCAACACAAAAGTAAAAAAAACAAATTTAAAAAAACAATAACAATGACAAAAACCAGAATTCAAACACACAAACTATTAAAAGAGAGAGAATTATGATGGAGGATCTGGTCACTAGGAGTATGTTTACCGATATAACATGGTTAAGTGAGACAAACATCATTATGACCAAGTCAGCTTTAAGGCAAGACAACATCGGCAAGCAAACCTTGTCTAAAAAGATGTTATAAAATCTGAAATTACCAACAGCACGGAAATAGCAACTTCATGCGGGAAGAACAGCAAGCAAAAATTATATGCCAATAAGGAAGTCTTGGCAAAAAGCATAAACAGTACGTTTGTCACAAAATGCGAACCAAAATGAAGGATCAAGCCAAACCATACGCAGGAAAAACAAAAGTGCACATTTTCGCCAACCAGACGATGTACGGAGTCTAGAAAAACCACTAGATTACCCAAAAAGAAATAACCTATGTGATAAAAGGAGAAGAAGTACACAAAATATACACATGTTGTAAAAACTCAAACCATACACCAGAAATTGTACAATTTCAACATTTAACACACCTTGAACACAGAACGCGAAATTAAACTTCATCGAAATATTTTGATTCGTTTAAATAGAAAACAGAACACAATATGCATATATCTGAAACTAACCATCGCGAAAACCAGCTAAAGCAAATTATCTACCAACTGGATTTCTTGTTTGGTAAAAATCAGTAGCCGAAATCGATACGTTTAGAGATTGAAAATGAGCGTGTTAAATTCAATCAAATAACTCATTTATAATCCTCTGGAAGCTGCGCATTGTATGCAAATTTCAAATTTATGCCATTGTGCGGAAAGAAGATTCAGTGATTAGATTCCCACTTTACAAAATAAACATGCCCATGTTCGAGCTCTGTAAGCAGGAAAATTTAAGACAGCACTTGAAGAATTCTCAATAAGGGCTAAATTTGTCCATTGGATGAATTGCCATTTCTACTATAAGTCAAGCTTAGTTTATACTAAAATGTGCGTATATATATGTACATATTAATAAAAATGGGAATGGTGATTACATAAATATTTCGCAATCTTGATATAAATAGACGAGCAAAAGCTGAATTTCGCCCAGGATGTGGTCGTATAGATAACATTTAACTTTAAAGCAAGTAACCGATCAATGACATGGATATCGTTGTCCCACAGTAGCGGTCTTTATAGACTTCAATGGTGCATTGGACTCGGTTGAGCGTAATGCTTTATTCAGCATTCTATTGAAAAGCAGTATGCCAAATTATTCTGGAAATATAATGTGCTTTCTACAATCGGATAACTTTACTACAAGCAGTGGTATTAGACATGTATGACAACTTTATCCATTCACTCTATGTTAAAATTCGTATGTACGCTATTGAAAAATGTTTTTTTAGAACCAGACTTTAGACACAGGCATTTGGCCAATATTGCCTGAGACGAATAGCCAATCTAAATGTCAAACAACAAAAGTCCGTAGATTTATTTTTGGAGCAGCAAACCAAATAAGGCTCTATTGACTTTGCTGGTTCAGTTTAATTTTACGTATGCCCAGTAGAGCATTATTCTCTCATTCAGCGGCAGATTGGTCTAAGGTGGACACTTTTTAAGATGGTTTAAACAGCTAGCCAACTTCATTTAAATAGGGTACTGTAGAATCCCCTCGTCTACCAAGATGGAGTCCTTGTGCGCATAATTGTTCATGGTTGGAAACCCTGCGCTAAAAAACATCAAACCGAGCTTAGTGTTAATTTTTTTGCAGATTTGCATCATCACCATGCAGAGCCATACAAAAGCCAAAAGTGACTAATGTTTCACTGCCAAATAAGTCGTTCGTGGTTATATGTGGACTGAAAAAGAACATTATGTCGCTCATTCATAGTGAGTAGTGTGCGTATTAACCTACAAGTGAGCCGTGATCCTGAAAATGTCCAAACTGACGACCGGCTAGCGTTAAGTAATCAGCCCGACATTCACAACAAAAGCCTATCCGAGTCTAATAGGATACAACCATTATTCCGCTTTATATTAAGACTCGATTACTATTTAATTACGCAAAGTGCAATTTCTAGCTGTTGAATGAAACTTTGGCTACTGGCAATTGGGCAGATAATGCTAGTCAGTTTGACCATTCCCATTTGAAATGGGCGACTTAGGGTTCCTTTACAGTCCACAAATAAACATGAAAAAACGAAATATAACAAATCTATACTGAACATGCCGCGGCGCAGGATAAAAGCCACCTCACCTGTTTAGCCGTGAAAGGGGATAAGTGAAATAAGGTAACTGCAGAAACTATCATTACCAATTCTGCATTTTATTCTTCCTTTCTCACTTTTCAATCTATGAATATGATAAATATTGATCAAATCATTCAGCTCGTTCTCGGGTTTTAAAATATTAAAAATATTTCAAGTAGGAAACGCAGGTAACGCTTCCACGCCAGTGCATTTAATGGACGGACTTTAAAACAAATTTGTCAACAAAACGCTCTATCATGTAACAAGGATAAAATAGAAATTTATATATGCTGCGCAGCCAAAACTGTAATGCAAGATTCTACGACTTTTTCAGAAATTGTTGGTTCATCTTTATTCACGCGTTGATGGCTTAGAAACTGTTATGCAATATACTTTTCACGACCCGAACAGTAGAACATCGCTGTTGTCTTTATCTGATGAACTGAAGCTCTTTTAACTGAGTGGATTTCTGAAAACAGCCGATTTGGCGCAGTACGCTTAAAGAAGTTTCCAAAATCAACGCAAGAAACCTCAATACAACAAACAAGCGCGTGTATACATACACAGGACAGGACGTGGTTATATAGATATATTTACATTAATACAATTACAGTGAAACGTATATCTGCGCCAAACAATAGCCATCTGTCAAGACTTCAAGGGTGCATTTGATTATGTGCATTTCAATTTTCTATTTGATATTCCGCTGAAAATTAGTATGCAAAATAAATTTAAAACTATTATACTTGCTATCTACACGAACATTACCGATAACGTTAATGTCTGCAACAAATAACACAATTTTACTATTAGTAGTGGTGTTCGTCAAGCCCATCCAATTTCCTCATTTCATTTAAATTTTGTAAAAGTTGCAGCTTTTAACTATATTCTACTATGCGTTCATGGTCCTTAAAAGTTTTTCTTGGTAGATGGTACTCGTCTGCATTGGCCTGCCGTCTGTCAAAATGAACACAAATTCTAATATATCATCCATCCCAACAAGGAACATGCAACCAAACGGCATATGAGTTAAATATTTTATGGCAGTGAAGCACCAGTTTATAAATGATGCATCGCTGTCCATGATGAAGTAGGTCGTCCTAAATATGAATGGCGCATTCGTAATTGAATGACGCCATGCTGTACGGTGAGAAAGAATAATGGATTTTTATCAAAGCATGTTTTTCTAAAATATAAGATGATCAAAATTATTGTTCTTCTCTCCTCCAATGCTCAGGTTAAGATTTACAAATTATTATTAATATGCAGTGAAACATTATATTTTAAGTGCTAAAATATTTCTGTCTGTGACGATGATGACTAATAATTATAACGATGACGATGATGTGAGCACCAATATAATTAAATATCAAGTGATGCGATAACAATCGAGTTACACAAATTTTACTTTGTATATCACATACAAAATAAAGCTAACCACAACCAAACTACGCGCTCGGTTAGTAAGCAGCTATTCATGAAATAGACAAAAAATAAATGTAGTAAATGTAGCCTCAAAACGAAATTAAACAGAAAAAATTACCTAGTGTATCTTTTGATGTTTGATCGGTGACAATAATCTCCAACAGTTCCATTTTGTCTACAGGTGAGAAGTAGTGCATTCCAATGAACTTCTCTGGGCGTTTACTTGCTACTGCTACCTGCTTGATAGGTAATGCAGAAGTGTTGCTGGCGAAGATGGCGTGTGGTGGTAGTACAGCCTCTATTTCTTTAATGACTTTGTGCTTCAATGCCAAATCTTCAAATACAGCCTCGATGACAATATCGACGTTTTTCAAGTCGTTCAAATCTGTCGTAAAATTAACGTTGGACAGCATCTGAATAAAGAGGACATATTTAAACGATGTATCTTAGCATTTCAATCAACAGAAATAGAATTTCCGGCCTCACAACCGGTGAATACTAACGTTTCAATTCCGCAACATTACTGTAATTCTCAGTTATGGTGAACTTTAGAATAAATTGAAATCCATTGTTTTTGTACCATGTACCGACTCGGCAACCATGTACCTTTTCGATACCATAATGTTGGTATTGAATACTGACCCAATAGTCATAGTTTTGGTACCCTTCACAAGCTCGGTATATATTATGTATAGTGAGTTAGCTTTTAAGTCGCATTGTCGAAGACCTTATATGAAATTAGCTTCACTAATGTAGGTTTTCACATTCGAATAGAAGATTGTACCGTCCTATTTTCCCACATTCCTCATCAAATATATAGTGGGTAAATGGCGTAATACCGGCTCCTACTGGTGAGTCGCCAGTATGTACGAAATGAATGTGTACGAGATTATACTTTCCGTTCATGCTGCCTTTGGTTTATCCTTCTGGTCACAACTGAACTAATTTGTTACTAGGTTCGCAAAACCTAATACATACTTGCATATATATTAGATCTTCGCAACAAACAGTATTTAACTGTAATATATTGAATTGAATGATGTCATGCTTACCGCGAAATGTGATAACTGATATCGATGAAGGCCAGAGTGTATGGTTTAACTGGAGTAACAGGTGTTCGGAAATTGTTGTAATTCTCAATTTGGGTGAACTTTAGCATAAATTTATATCCATCAGGTTGGTATCATGTACCGACTCGGAAAGCATAGTGTTAGTATCCAGTACTCATCGATTTCATAAAAAGGTATCAGTTACTAACACAATAGCCATAGTGTTAGTATCCTTTACAGACTCGGTATATATACTATATAGTGTGAGTTAGCGTTGAAGTTGCATTGTCGTTGACTTTAGATGATGTTAGCTTCACTATTGCAGGTTTTCACATTCGTCTAGGAAATTTTACCGTCCTATTATTCCACATTCTTCTACCAAATATAGTGGTTAAAGGGCGTAATACCGGCTCCTACTGGTGAGTCGCCAGTATGCACGAAATGAATGTGTACGAGATTATACTTTCCGATCATGCTGTCTATGGTTTATCTCTCTAGTAATACTAATTTGTTACAAGCTGCGCAACACCTAATACATAATTGTATATCCACGTCCCTAAAAAATTATTCTACTCATACAGTGTTTGTATTATTTTTATTTGTCATATTTACTACTATTGCTATTTTATTTTCAAATTATTAGTATTGTTTTTTCTTTTACTTGTGGTAACGCAGTTGTGAAACCGTAGCCATAAAAATTTCTGGCCTGAGGGCCGACTGACACAAGGTAGTCAGTCCGGTAATGGTAGCACGATCCTTTTCCAGTATAATGAGATATAGTTTTAACTACGCAGTAAACTTAGTGTTACAGGGGTAGTGATGGAATGAGAGCAAGCATGACAGATGCGAAGGGAAAGTTTCAGTCACTGAAAGAAACTTCGGCCACTGGCACCCTGACAAAGAGTGCTCATCAAATTTGGTTGGAAAACTATCTAAAAGTAACTCTGAATACATACATTGCTTAATTTGAATGGGCGACCTAGTGTTCTGGTATAGCCCACAAGCAATCATAAATAATTCGATTAATAATAAAATTTTATTTCGTCGGCTGACGTAATCTGCAATTGGGAGCATGTACTGTGTTTGTGTGTGATTAGAGGCCTGATGATGATTTCGAATGTAGTAATCGAAATCTCACCAATCAACGAAGATTAGATTAAATTAGTATGAGCGATGTTGAAGCCTTCGACAGAAAGGGACGAATCCGCACTCAGTCAATAAGACAAACTCGATGCGTACTTAGAAATGGGGATCAATAGGATCTTCGCGAAACTGATAGAGCAAAGCGACTACCCACGAACGCAAATCGCAGAGATTCAGGCATAGTACATGTAGGTTAGCATCAACGAATAGGTATCGCTGATATCCGCAGAATTATTTTTGGAGCGGCCAACAAGTGGTTCTCATTAGACAAACGAATAAGGCTCTATCAACTGTGCTGGCTAGGTCACATTTTATTTATGATGTCAAGGAGTTAACTATCGATATTCATCGTCATTTGTTTATACGGGTATTATTAACTCGTGTTGCTTGAGTTGACTTTGGTTTTCTGTATTGGTCTATAAATCTATTTATAAAACCGCCAGATTTTAATTCTGCATTGGGGTTGGGATATTCGTTCTTGCTGAACCGCATCAATACGAGAGAATGCACCTAAATTATATAAATCATACTATGACGGCGAAAAGACTTTAAGGATATAGAGCAATGTAAAAGTACAACATGGATTCCGGCTTGGCCCTTATTGTAATTGTCCACTCCTGTTGAAGAAACGCTTGTCTAATAGTCGTTCGGGCTCGCCTGGATGCTAGTAATTTATTGTTGTTTTATATAAAGGGCTTCGTATATGTATGCTAATTTGTCAGACGTTGCTTTATGGAGATTCGAGGAATTCATTAAATTGGCTGGGTGCTGGGTTTCAAATACATGCTGGGAAATAACTGGTTTTCATGACGGTGCCAAATCGTTTTTAATAAATTTCTACAGTAAATCTTACTGGATTCTGTTATCACTAGGAATGGGCGACCTAGTGTTCTTTTACGGTCCACATATAGCCATGAATGACTAATATGGCAAAGAAACATTAGTTACTTTAGAAGTACCAATCACAACACTCTAACCAGATTTACCTCCCTTCCAATTATATGCAATGCTACAGCGTCAATGGAAGGGGCAATTCCGGCTTCATGTTAATACCCACTCATCCGTCATTCATTCTCTATTTTGCATGTCTATATTTATGCATGTAGCATAATCAGTAAAAAAAATAATCAAAATCATCATTTCCAGCCATACAAAATTCAAAAGTGACTAATGTTTCACTGCAATATAACCATAAAGAGTGAAAAAAAATTATATAAAGGAAAACAGAAATAATATTTTAGAAAAATAATTAGTGAGATTTACGAGAGAGGGAGAGAGAAGGAATACCTAGCAACTATATCCTGGTTCGAGAAAGCTACTCTAGCTTTCGCGACTCGTATTCTCACCTCGTCGGACATATTGCCTAAGTTATGGATAGAGCTCCCAAAATATGTAGACCTGTCAACTATGTCTAGATCTTCATTTTGTGTGGTGACTGATCTTGAAACAGTATCTTAAATTTATAGGATGCGAATTTCATACCGAAAGACGGAACAAAGTTTGTTAATCTATTCAAGGTGGTCTACGCAGCATCCCGTCTGAATGTGTGAGAGCGTTTTTCATAATAGCATCGATTACAAAATTAAACAGAAAGGGAGAAAGTGAACAGCCTTGACGAACACCACTGCTGGTTGTAAAGTTATGCATTAATTCGTTGTAGACCTTAACGCGACCAGAATTATTTGTGTAGAGAGCTCGTATAATATTTAAAATTTTGTTGGCACACCGCTTTAAAACAAAATATGGAATAAAACACTGCGATCCACCGAATCAAATGCACCCATGAAGTCTAGAAAGACGGCTATTATGCGACGGTGATATAAATGTCTCTGTTCAAGAACTTGCCTTAACGTAAAAATTTTATCTATATAACCTCGTCCTATGCGGAATCCAACCTGTTCTTCTCTTGTATGTGATGGACGTGAAGCGCTAGGACGACGTAGGATAATCGAAGCAAATATCCTAGATACGACTGAAGTCAATCTTATACCACGATGGTTATCGCACGAATTACGATTGGCTTTTATGAAGATAGGAATGATGGTCGACTCATTCCAATCAAGTGATACGGTTTCCTAATTCCATATATGAAAAAGTTTGATCGAAGCTTCCAAAATTATATCGTCACCATCCTTAAATAATCTCGGAAGCAAATCGGGGCCTGCGGCGTTTAAGAGATAGGATTGCATCGCGTACTTCTAACTCGGATGGTTTTTCGGGACTAACATTCCACACTGTTGATGCAGACATGCTTTAGGGAATCAGATGGCCCAGAAAATTGATCTTTGCAGTGTTCAGCCCACCTTTCAAGATGACTTATTTTATACGTTTTTAAATCGTTGTCGGAACAAACAGCGACTATTACCTTACGCGAACGCTTCTTCCATTTCTTCAGCCTTTCTGGTCCAAAAGGTTTCCAAATCGACTTTTAGACTCCGCTTAAGAAGGCGTCTTATATTGCGACGAGTATTATGAGTCGATCTGTAATGCACGTAGTGTCCTGTATTCTGGTTTCAGATACGCAACATATGTCGATTTCTAATTTATCCAACGTACGAGCAAGAGATTCTTGTTGTCCAAGTTGTTTTAATGTTCGCACATTAAATGCGCCTACGTTAAAACCTAACATTGGTTTAATGAATGATCGTCTACTAGAACCATTTTCGATATTTGGCAACCTGATATAGGTCTCAGCGATATAATAAACACTAACCATATTCATAATATCTAAAAGATTTAGAAGAGGAAGTGGAAGGAATAAGATAGAATCGGAGATAAAGTTATCCGCAGTAGCCCGATCTCGCTTATCCACCCTGCGCGGCTCAGTAGATAAGGCGACCTTTTTTATACTGTCCGACAGCCGATGCAGTATGTAATTAATCTAAGTTATACTTGTCATGGTTATATGTGGACTGTAAAAGAACACTAGGTCGCCCATTCCTAGTGAGGGTTTGTATTCTGAGTTTTCCTTATCCTCGATAGTTTTTCAACCAAAGCACTATCTGCCCAGATGCCAGAGGCCAAAGTTTCCTTCAACAGCCGAAACTTATCCTTCACATCAGGAACGCTTGCTCTCATTCCGTCACTACACATTTGACAAAAAAAGTTACAGTGCAGTTAGACCAAACTCGAGACTTCAAAAATAGATTTTTTGTTCCAGATAAATCACGACTGATTTTCAATAATAGATAGAGGTCCATCAAAATTTAGCTTCACATTTAAGGCAGTGGAAGAAAACATTTAAATACCGCAGAACTATAAACATATTAAAGTGGAAGAAAGAGTTTAAGATGTAAGTACATGAAAGAAAATGAAAAATTATGCTTTATCGTGAAACTATTGATAGATACGTAAACTCATGTGTGGTTAGGATTATATCTAATCCGCAAATTTGACTTGCCTTATTTCAAATTAGTATTTATGATGTTAGTTAAACGTAAATATTACCTTATTTACCCACAGATAGAGTAATGTGAGGCCTGTCTCTGAGCGTATCCCAGACAGTCGTACCTATAGCGTTCTTTTGAAATTAGGTGGCAGTAAAGGGATAAAATAATCCTAACGATTTGGCGTTACTAGTTCGAAGGACATCACAGATGAACACGAATGGCAACGCTATAATTTTATCATCAGAGTATCATTCTCGCTCATATTCACGGTCGATTCATAGCTGCCGATCGTTTAGCATCATGTGCATGAGATTATACTTTCCGTTCATGCTGCCTTTGGTTTATCCATCTGGTCACAACTGAACTAATTTGTTATTAGGTTCGCAACACCTAATACTTCTCCGCAACAATCAGTATTTAACTGTTATAGCATCATGTTTGGTTGGACTACATAAGGCAGTAAATTTATCTCCATGTTTAGATATGCAGTATGTATGTATTATTGCGTACATAAATGTGTATTTTAAATAAATTTATCAACGACATTATTTAAGTAGGTATGAAGGGATGAATTAATAGACGATGTATACCAAATTGTGTTTACGAACTAGATGACATCACTAATAAAGCAAACTAAGCAGCTACTACTACTACCATTGCCCCAACCATCACTACTACTTTACTACTACTACCATCACTATTACTTCTACTACGACCACTACCAAGACTCATACTATCACTACTACTAAAATTACTAAGACTACTACGACTAATACCACTACTACTACTATTACTACCATAATTACTACTACTACGACTACCACTATTACTACTACCCGTATTCCTCATATTTTCCCTTCTACGGAATAGTATAATGGCAGTACTGTTTCACTGACGCATAATCATTTTGCTCAAATTTACGAATTGGCTGTAAATAAACACTACTGCGCACATTTTTAATGGGGAGACACATATAATTAGTACCAAGAACACTAACAATTTATAGACAGCTATTGAATTTTGCCAAAAAATAGATCATAAAAGTTTACTTACTCTATCTCTTTCTAGTGCAATCATTCGTTTACGCTTCACGAGTTGATCGAAATTTGTCTGTAATTGATGTTCACCTCTGGCTAGACCAGCTGCACTTACATCTTTCAATACTGTACTGATTCCAGCTTTCTGGACAGTGACTTGAGCAATTCCAGCGCCCATTAAACCAGCACCTAACACACCTACACGACTAAAGCAAAATTTTACAAAAATTCATTCAATTAAATTCAATTAGAATCAGTAAAGCAAAAATATCTTTAAAAGAGACATGTTTTGCACGACAGGGAATAGATTATTTACCTGATTCTCGGGTTGCGTTCGGATTTGCTTGCATCCGCTGTTTTCTTGATTTCCCCAGATATTTCGATATCCTGGTACGGATAACTTTTTCGATGGAAAGCAAATCACCTACTAAGTTGAAAATCAATATGTCAAGTGGAAATTTTAGTTTAATCTGCCCCATTTATACGTGTTGTTAAATCTCTTATGCATGACTTGTTTTTTAATAAAATGCTAGGAAAGTGTATGTCAAATTGGTTTGTGTATAAGCCTGCATGTGTACACTCTTCGAAATGAGAACACAGTGATTTAATAACAATTACTGACGACTCACTAGATAAGCGTACGTCATGCCTGTATGTATGTGTTCTCGTTTGTTTTGGATTTGAGGAGTAATCAATTACTGCACGTGTACACTCATCTCAGTGAAATTAAAGCGATTTAGCAACATCTGATTATTCACTGGGTAAGTGTATACCACGTCTGTGTGTTTGAGCATGAGCTTTTGCTTAAGACTGAGAAATAATCTGTTACATGTAATTACCGTCACGCCTAACTTTGGCCCGTAGCCATAGAAATTCCGGCTTGACGACCGGCGGGCTCAAGCTAGTCGACCCGGGATTGGTAACATGAACCTTGCCGGGCCATAAAGGGACAGCCATCATCCCGTTTCATGTGAAGCCTCGAGTTTGGTCTAACTGCACTGTAACTTTTGTTAAATGTGTAGTGACGGAATGAGAGCAAGCGTTCCAGACGTGAGGGGCAAGTTTCGGCTGCTGAAGGAAACTCTGGCTACTGGCATCTGGGCAGTTAGTGCTCATCAGCTTTGGTTGGCAGACTATCTAGGAGAAGGAAAACTCAGAATAAAAACCATCACTAGGAATGGGCGACCTAGTGTTCTTTTACAGTCCACATATAACCATGACAAGTACAACTTACAATACTTACATACTGCATCGGCCGTCGCGCAGTATAAAAGGGATCGCCTGATCTGCTGAGCCGTGCAGGGTGGATAAGCGAAAACAGGCTACTGCAGGCAACTCCAACTCTATATTCGATTCTGCGTCCTTTCCTTCCGCTTCCTCTTCTCAATCTTACAATAACTCTCTTTTAGATACTATAAATATGACTGGTTTAGATCATAAAACTGAGCCCAATACTAGGTTGCTAAATATCAAAAATGGTTCTTGTAGACGATCATTCATTAAACCTAAGTTAGGTTTCAACGTAGGCGCATTTAATGTGCGAACATTAAATCAACTTGGACAGCAAGAATCTCTTGCTCGTAAGTTGGATAAATTAGAAATCGACATATGTTGCGTATCTGAAACCAGAATACAGGATCCTACGTGTATTACAGAACTAGTTGCACCATCCCTATCTACGCGTTATTGGCTTCGAACATCTGGTTCCACAGAGTCCTCTCAAGCCGGTAAATGGGCGTTGGTATTGCCCTTAGCGCGCGAGCTGAAGCTTGCTTAATTGAATGGATCCCTTTAAATAGTCGATTGTGTACGGCACGTTTAAATACATCTACTAAAATCAAAGCAAAAAACCGTTATCACCGTTGCCTCTTCGTTGTATCTGCATATGCTCCTACCGATTGCAGCACAGAAGAAAGCAAGGACGCTTTTTACTCCGAATTAAGCTCCTTACTAAGTAAAGCACGAAGTTCGGATATAGTCCTGGTTATGGGTGACATGAATGCTCAAGTTGGTCGCTTAAGCAACACAGAATTTCATTTAGGTGGAAGATACACTCTAAGCTCGACTCGCAATGATAATGGTGAACGGCTTTTGGATAGCTGCGCTGAACATAGACTATATTTAAGTAGTACAAATTTCAAACGGTGTTAAACGTTGTGCTACATGGCGTCCTCCAGCACCCGGACAACGGTGGGCTCAAATAGATCATGTAGCAATTAGTTATAGATGGCGTGGTTGCATCCAGGAATGTCGCTCTTTTTGGAACACTTATGTCGACTCGGACCATGCACTTATCTGTTGTAGATTTACTCTAAAATTTTCGAACAACCGTCCATCCGACAAAACTATGAAAATATTCTAAAGGCTAATCTAACTGGTCTGAATAGCGAAAATCCGAATATACTTTGGTCCAAGATAAGTTCCACTATGCACAATGCAGGTACTACTGTATGTGGCATTGCAGGCCCCCGTAGAATTAATCACTGGCTCTCTGTAAAATCTATGGAGATACTCGAAATAAGACACCAAATTCCACCTGGCTCGACTCATAATAATACCCGTCGCAATATAAGACGCCAACTTAAGCGCAGTCTAAAAGGCGATCTCGAAAACTTTTGGAGCAGAAAGGCTGAAGAAATGGAAGTAGCTTTCGCGTCAGGTAATAGTCGCTGTTTGTTCCAACTTATACGCACAACAGGTCCGAGAAAGTTATATAATTCGTGTCAACTAAAAATGCTATTGATTTAGCATATACGCTCTAAGGTTTACGAGTATTTTATTATGAGCACAAAAAATGGGCGAAATAATCGTCTAGACCAACGTATCGCATATATTTAAGGTTAAATGTCACCGTAAAACATGCAGAACAGACGCGATAAAGGTGCAATTTATCAATGTACCGCGTTAGTACGAGAACAAACAGATGTTCCTCAGGATAGCTTACCAAATCGCATTGCTTATTATTTTTAAGCGAATGTATAATGACTTGAAAACTTACTTAATTGGATTTTGATAGCTTCCGAATCGCGATCTCTTGCATTCCGTGTGTCCGAAGAATAAGCCGAAAAGTGCTTTCGATTCCTTTGTCTGTGATAATCTCGCAAACGCTCGGGCCTCCATTTCGTAGCGTTTCGCCGAGTCTGTAATGTTGACGTAACTTTCAAAAAGCTGCAATGCAAATGCATAAATGTGTCTATTTAGCCTATTATAAATATAAAACGTACACATATATGTTGAAGCTTATCATCGTTTGACGAAGGTACTTAAGTGTATAAACCATCACACAATTCTTAGAAAATCAGTTTATATACAAAAACAATTAATGTTTTAGGATAAAAATTACATAAAACTCCTTAACGAGTTAGGCTTGCAACTAACATCAAGTTATGCGTATAAGGATGGTTCTGATAATCATACCGATCACCAAATCCAGGCTTTAAACTGATGAAATTGCACGATCGAAATAAAGCAGAGATACCATCATTTCTATATAGAGCTTTCCTTAATCAAATAACTGGTGTAAGCAAGAAAAACAAAGCATTTAAATTGAAATACTATAACAACGGACAAATGATATAGCTGTTTGTTAAAAATTCAATAGTTCCATTTTTCCACGATTGCTGCTATTATAATTAACGTTTTGAAAATTTTGATTTTATCTTCTATCAACACTAAAATTACATTGGAATTTGATCCTTAAATAAATTCATTGTATCATTTGCATTTAATTCGAAACAAGAATAGCTTATTAAAAAACTCAACTAAGGCTAGGAGAGCACACGAAAAAACGAACACCCCAATCTTACGCAAAGTGGGTTCATAAAGAGCATATGCGAATTAAGCAGAAATAAGCAGACCTCTTCAGTGATTGCCGCTAGATTCCAAAAGGGTTTTGTCCATTAAAATGCCCTACGTTTAGAAACGATACTGTGACGTGACTTAATGATTAATAAGGCGAATATTTTTATTCGGCAAAAAGATCAGTGGGTCACCATTCTTGTAAATCAAATAATTAAATAGTTACCCCGGGGACCCAGTGCGCATAGCAGAGTTTTTTTCTCAAACAGTTCCAGCTATAGCACAACAAATTCTTCAAACATATGATCGACATGACATGCAAAATTTATTACTGAAATATCTAAAGTTTCCTAGGTTTCCTTATAAAAAATGTTATAATTATATAATGTAATTAGAACTGTCAGCGAATATCCCATAGCAGAACATCCAATCCATTTAGAAATTCCAAACGCTGTTATTGATTTTCTTCCAGAATTTGGAGTAGTTTCAGGCAAGTGGATACCCATCCAACATGTTAATAAATAAATAATCTTATTGTCTGAATAGTTCCTGATTTTCATTTGATTGTGGATGACAACTAGTCTGACTCGGTTTGACTTGTTTCTTGTTTGGATTTAATAGTAAGTTTATGTGCGTATGTGTATGTGTGTGTATTTGCGTATGTGTGGCTTTCACTTTGTATAGCAGTGATGCCTGAGATTTGGCCATTTTGTAGAGGGATTGAGTTAACCAACTGTTCGGTTTTTTAATGATACGTGTACGAATATTTCGCTCTCGGGTGTTGTTTTCCGTTTCGCCTTGTTCCTAAATTTTGTTTCCCCCTTGGTAACAGCTCAGGATGTGCGGATTGCAAGGTTGAATTTTAATGTGGTTTTGACAATTTTGTGGTTGTTTGCAATGGATATGATACCGTATGTGCATCTGCTTTTTCTTCAGTTTATTGACAATCCGATCGAAATAGTTGGAATTCTCAATTTCGGTGTACTATAGCATACGTTGATATCCATCTTGTTAGTACCATGTACAGACTAGGAAACTATACTGTTAGTACCATGTACCTTTTCGGTACTATAATTGTTGGTATCGGTTACATAGTGTTAGTATCCTTTACAGACTCGGTATATATATTATATAGAGTGAGTTAGCGTTGAAATCGCATGGTCGAGACCATACGATGTTAACTACTCTACTGTAGATTTACACATTCGTCTAGGAGATTGTATCGTTCTATTATCCCACTTTCCTCGCCCAAATATATAGTGGTTAAAGGGCGTAATACCGGTTCCTACTGATGAGTCGCCAGTAAGCACGAAACGAATGTGCATGAGATTATACTTCCGTTCATGCTGCCTTTGGTTTATCCTTCTGGTCACAACTGAACTAATTTGTACTAGGTTCGCATTCCGATCAAATGTTTGTTGAGGCTGGTTTCGTGGGTGTTTGGACATGCCTGGATGCTAGTGAATTTTCTTTTGGTTTTGTGATTCGTGACCAATCGGCTAAAATATCATTAAATGAACATTGGTTGCGAAGCCAGTGATAAAAATTAATTTTTAATCAAGATTACGATCTTGTTATAAATACATGTGCCATTATGTATAGACATTTTCAGTTTAATATATGTATTGTATAATGTTCCGCCCTTATAAGGAACTCATCACAAACTGTCCAGAATTTGCCGTGGGCAGGGATCAAATTCTGGCACATCTACTTCAAAATCTTGTGTTCTAAATACTGAGCCACCCTAACGGTAGAACTAACCAAGAAAAAATAGATTTTAACTGAAAACTGTGTATTGTGCGGCAGGGTGACACAGTGGTTAGAGCACCAGATTCCGTTGTAGACGTGCTCAGGTTCAAACACGGTCCACGGCAAATTCTGGACAGTACACGATGAGTTCACAATAAGAACGAAACCGATCTACTGGATGAATTGCCTTTTCTGCACTATACAATTCATTGCTTATACAAACAAATGTATTTACTTAATGGGTCCCGAACTTGATTTAGAAGTTATTACAATAGCATTTTGATAAACTTTTTGATGTTTAGCCCGGGCGCTTGTTGTCTTATCTACACACGAAAACATCCACACACACATTTACTGTAAGGCACTGCGCCACATGGCGTCCATTAGCCATTGGATAATTGCAGATTAGATATATCATGTAGCAATTAATCATAGATGGCGTTGTTGAATCAATGACTCGCTTGTTTTATCCGAAGCATATTATCACGTACATTATCCAGGAGGCTAAATAAGTACAAAACTCAAATAGAGGTAAGGAAACTCAAGAAGCCATCTTTTCATTAATTATATGATATTTTATGCAATCTCTTAAATTGAATTGGTGAGAACAATTTATTTTGGACGAATAAAATGATCTAGGCGCAATACAGGGACCGCTGCATGTGGCATTGCAGGCTGTCACAGATTCGTTCATTGGGCCTCTGAGAATATTGTGGATTTCTTCGAAAAAATTCGAAATGTAATATTACGAATACGGATATTATGTCACAACGTAAGCACAGTGGGAAAGTCGATTTGAATTAATGTTTACCAGAAACGTTGAAGAGATAGATACGTTCACATCTGATAACAAATCCGAGATAATTAATAATTAGGTAAACTTTATAAAATTGTAATGATAAACTAATAGCCGAAAAATTGTGCCAACACAAAAGACAAACAGAATACTTCAAAGTTCAATTTTCCATAATTCCGATCCGCAAAAGAATGCCTGAATAAACCATGTGGAACAAGAATCTCCAGCCACCGTGTTTAGAAATACGGAATTCAAGCTTAACTATTAAAAATCGTAAGGTTGCAGCTGTGGATGATATGCATAGGACCTAATTTAAGCTGGCGGCAAAAAAATTCGTAAGTTAATCACGTTCTTTTTGAAGGCAGGAAAATGTACTGGCTGCTTGGAGCATGTCGTAGATAATTCTTATCTATTATTCACACTAATAGGATACTTTCTAGACACTTGCGAGTCGTCTTATGCTATGTCTGACAGTAGAGACTTAAGGATCGCTATATTCGAAACAAAATTTACGAATCGGCAAGTTTTTCCCCGTCGTTGTTTGATGTCACATCATCCAATAAAGACGAAATCAGGACAAATTTTGTGGGTGGATCCCTTCTCTGACTTAATAGTATATTTATATCGATACCAGTTTAAACAAAGTTCAATTACAAATTCGGCTCCATATGTAATGAAAAATTTAGTAGATGGCTGGAATCTTAGGAAAAATAGACCTACTATATCATATTCGAGACCTCTCTCATTTGATTGCATCACCCATCAACCACACTTACCAAGATTCACTATAAATGGTGAAAATTTGAGAGTATAGCGGCAAAAAGAGAAAGCAGAGGAGTTAGATTGATGCTGCTTTAATTACATAGCCTCTTCTGAATCCATCCGTGCGAAAAACATGTATTTGTGTATTCACGTATGTAACAATGGAAAAAATTCGATCTTAGTACAACACAAAATTAGACAGAATAACCAAAAACATACATTTATTATCTCAATTGGTGCGGGATAAAGCCCTTTTGTCATTTTCATCATAGTCTGCCTTGCCTTAGAGATAATCAAGTTCGTGACAATAGAAGACCGGATTATTTCTAAATTTAAAAAACCAAAGAAGCATTGAGCCAATTAAAGTTTATTTTATAAATGACGAAAAGCGTTAGTTCAGAATATAACTAGCTTGATAAAATTATTTGGAATATTGCAATGCACAAATAATACAAAAGTAAAGCTTTATTTAATAAACGCACCTTGCAAAAGAGATCTCGATGCGATTTGTGGTTTTAATTTTCCTGCAGCAATATCACTGAAAAAGAAAAAAATCCAAAATATCACTACGAAATAATTGTATGGCCTAATTTTAAAAGATTATAAATACATGAATCCTATTTTTGTAGCTTCCATGCATATCCTGGAAATGAAATTCAACATGTTAGCCAAAGAGTTCCCGGGCGCAATCACATATTTTAAGTGGTTCATTAATATTACATCTAGACATTTGTTTAAATGTAAAAAAACACCATCTTTTATTTAAATTTATGTCGGGGAAAGTAAGATAAACACAAACCCGATCACTTAACCAGTTTCTAAACTATGGTCAAACATACTGATCAGTTTCGACCATACTTGGTCTACGACAACGAGAATTACGAGAATCCAGCTTGAATTCAAAAAGCCACACAAATAGACGCGAAGTCCATGTGACTGAAGGTTGTTTTTCTAGGTTGTTATTTTGGCTAAGTAAATGGTTTTTGTGTCTATCTCACAACCATAAATGTGATGTCAACATTTTTAACACGGATGGCGCACGCTGTAGTGGTCAAAGCCTGCCAAACCACCACGAGTTGCTTCATAATCCAGGAGCCGACACGTCCTCATTTTCTATCTTTTATACCGCAGACCCACATTCGTGAACTTAATTCGACTAGAACAACCGACACAGGACAAGAAGAAAAGACTCAGTAGCTGCTTTAATAATATGATTTAGAAACTGAAAATAACAAAAAAATTGTAACTTATATAGCCTCTTTGGACAGTTCTTTTAAACAATCAAATAAACGGTGTAATAAAAGCAATTAAAAAGTTTAGCATGAAAGCAAAGATCACAAGACAATTACAAATAGAGTCTACAATTGTTTCTTTCTCTACGCCAATCTAGGTTACCTAGTAAAAAAAGAGTCGCTTAAATAAAAGTCCACATACTATATAAACATAGTTTATAGCTAAAATAATACATTTAAACCGTTTATAACCTGGGCGTTTAAATCAAAGCACAAACGACATTAACTCATAATCTCCCTAAAAAAGAAACGGAATAGTTACTACGTTAGTCGAACATATCTAGCTAAAGATAAATAGGCAAACAAATAAACAGTGGACGTTTAAATATAAAGCGACATTTTACATTAAAATGCCTTACCAGTGTGTCCTTTTGACAATTAGGCAATTGAATTTTCATACACAAGTGTAAAGATGCAGTTACTCTGTCTAGCTAAAGCTACTAAACAAGCAATAATTGCATAATGCAATAAGTAATATAAATAACAGAGTTGTATAAAAGTTATGTTCGACAGAAGGAAAAAGTATACATGAAGACACTTGAACTAAGGACCGCAATATGATTTAAAAAAGAATAATCGCATTATATATGGTGCCTAGCGGAGAGGTAGAATTAAATGAATCTCATCAATGCCCTCGTGATCACTGATATTTTAAATTTATTTTGTCAAATAAATTAGGCAGAAGATGCGAAAAAGTAAGGTTCGTTGATGGGCAGAAATTGTATAGCTGTGATTTCTAGCGAAGTACAAGCTATGCGAGACTAGAAGCAGCAAGAGAGGCATTTTGATTATCAAAGCATTATATCTGCAGCGCCTTTCGAACCCTGTTAGTCAGTTTGCCTTCACATTCTGATGATGAAGACAGAAGATGGAAACGCGTTAGTGCGTGTGAGTGAAAGTAGTTTAGCTAAGTTAAGCAACTAATATACATGCAATTGTGTATTAGATGTTGGGCACCTTGAAACAAATTGGTTCAAATAGGATCAGAAAGATAAACCAAAGTCAGCATGGACGAAAGGTATAATCTCATGTGCACATTCGTTTCGTGTATACAATCAATTAATCATTTCCACAAACGAAGATAAAAATAGCTTAGCAAATACAAAAGTTTCTATCATTTCCATCTAAGATATCAAACAATGAACATATTTATATATCTTCAGATGGAAAAAGTAAAACAGTGACAATGTGCGAAATAGTAGATCACCCAATAGTTTATGTGCATGACCTATAGTTTGGGCTGAATGCCAGAACATGTTTTGTTCATGCACAAACCAGGTTGTAGTTTGTTCAGGCCAATCTTAGATCAGTGGTTAATCAGCATACCCGAAGCGCCGCCTAAACCACGATAACATGTGACATTTGAATTGAGAAATATATAATGTATGGCAATATAAAGTATCAAAAAGAAAGTATGGCAATTCTCGTTCGATAGAATTAAACTTAAATGGTGTATCTGGCATTTTAAATTCAATAATTGGAAAGCAAATGGGGTAAAGTTGGATAGAGCACAGGCATTATAAAACAACACACAGGAATCAGGACACACACGCCAAACCAATTCACCAGGTTATGTTGAAATCATGTATGGGCTATAACTTCATAGTTAGTAGAGGAATAAGGATGTTCCATACATCAGCCTCAGTTATGCGAAATTATTTTTAGTTTTTCCTATCTCCTTGCTTGAAATATTGACAACTGAAATCAGATTAAATAATTGTGGTGTACATTTTGAAAATTTTCAGATGACTTTTATGGGGAATGAATAGTTATTTTCGAAGAACATTCAAATAAAATCGATGCTCTTATCAACAAAGGCCTGCAAATATACTTCTTGCAACAAAAGAAATCAGTTTTTAAATTCTTGAAATAGTGCAATTTTACTTTATTTATAAATAAAAATATCGCGAACAGAATTATTTGTCATTATTGATTGTAGGATTGCTTTTAGTTATCCTGTCAGCTAGTGTAACGGAGTGTCGATCATTGACGTTATTGGTCATCAAGGTGGCAAGTCAATTATTCCCACTCCTCTATGTACATTCGACACGCAGTACAAACTGGCCACGTGTGTACCGACTGATTTTTTGTTTATTTGGAAACATAAAAGCTACAAGCCCATAAACAAAAATGTTGCGTTGACGACACTTTTCTACCTATAAAAGATATCAAAACAAATTCCAGGCTCGAATAATTTTACAACGTTAACCAGCACATTCATTTTACTTGTGGGCACGAAAATCCTCAGTCCAACGCAATCTTCCTTTGACATGATGCTATTTAGATTGGAAGGCAGTCTAAAAAAGAAAACATACCGAATACAGACGTGGACTGGACAACACATCCATTACCACAATGCCGTCCCAATTTCCAAAAACAGAAATGCTATACGCAATTCACCCTACAGAATACTAGTAATTATTATAAATTGAAATCGATAGATACTGACGATTGGAAGACGATAAAAGACAACCAATCTAAACATTCAATTTAAGTAAGTAAGTAAGCACGAAACGAATGTGCATGAGATTATACTTTTGCGTTCATGCTGCCTTTGGTTTATCCTTCTGGTCACAACTGAACTAATTTGTTACTAGGTTCGCAACACCTAATACATACTTGCATATATATTAGCTCTTCGCAACAAACGGTATCTAACTGTAATTCAATTTAAGAGACATAAATTTCTACAATGCAAAAATAAATGAAGCATACTTAATTCGCCAAAGTAATGCATCTCAACTACACGCCTTAAGAAAGATAGTGTTTTTCCTTTGCAAGAAATTAAAGAAGATCAACCGTTATTGTGAACCACAAATAGTATTTAAAAACATACAAGCTTAAGTTGCCAATCAAATTACGTAAGACGATAGCTAGACAGCTAAATAGCTTCGTAAAATCAAATGAGGGAATACACATCCTCAATTGTGAATCAAATAAGTTAAACTCCGCATAAATGTTGTCAGGCATTGCCTTTGAGACATTTCTAAAATAACAGAAAAGAGTTATTAATTTGTGAAGCAACAAGTACAAAACAAATTGCAGCTCGATTTATGTAAGCAGGAAAGGACTGCTATGGCGATCAGCCTGAACGGGAAATAGCGTTCTCCTATTTCACATTCTCCTTCTATTTCAATATTCGGTTTGCCCTTCCAAATAGGCACACATATATTTATTTGGAGATGCTTGAAAATAGCACGAAAAAGAAACATACAATTTATCTGAATGATAAATTTTCATCCTCGCACATAGTAAACACACTGTGAATTAATAAACTAAAAGGAGCTAGAAAAATCAATTTTGCAAAGCCTGTGAAACTAGTATACGAAACAATGATGAAAAAATAACAAATGATGAACTGTCACATTTATATATAGTCTAAAATAGCTACCAAAATCAACAAATCAAATATGTCCTGTCTGGAAAAATTAGACAAGTATAAATTACGAATTTGTCAAAGAAGCATCAGCCACTGGGATAGTTGTCGATAGTTCATCGGACAAAAACACGGTAGGTGCACAACATTCCACCTATCAAAATTAAGCTATAAACTTTATCTTAGTTACACCTAAATAATAGCTTTGTGTGAACACAGATGAGACTTACTTTGCTGCTGCAATAGCAGTCTTCTCTAAGTAATTATAAGTATTCTCCTTAGAAGTTGAAACTCCAGGGCCTAACGGTTCCACCACCTGATCCACTAAACCGTTGCGTTTCGCTTTCTTGGCATCCAAATTTTTTCCAGTTAAAACAATCTGAAGCGCTTCGATGAAACTGGGACATTTGAAGAAGACACGATGTGTGCCACCCGCACCAGGCAACAAACCTAACTTCACCTCTGGCAGGCCGATTTGGGTCTTTTTATCCTGAACAGCAATTCTGTAATGGCAAGCCAGAGCTAACTCCAGTCCGCCACCGAGACAACTGCCCATTATTGCAGCAACCACGGGTTTCTGCGATGCCTCCAAACTGAGCAAGCCCAATTGTCCATCCCTAAAAAAATGCGATAATAAATTTTAAATATTCAATTTCTTTAGTGTTATGAGTGTTTGACGGTAATAAATGATCGAAATTTCACGCAAACTACATCATATTAGACAGAAACGAGAAAATTGATATGAAAAGTTAACATAAAAAATTCAAGGATCTAAATCCTCATGAGTAGATTGTTATCTGTTCACAATTGTTTCTGGACTAACAATTTAAACCAAAATTGTTCTATTACTCGATGCCTGGTATATTGACTAATTGGCATGTATTCGTACTGGTTATGGTCTACAGGAAAATTTCGACACTGGCTCAGCGTTTCATGGCTCCCACCCTGGTTAGTTTTGCTTACGATACAACAATCTGAACAGTATAAATTAGTGGTTGCTGCCGACATGTAGGCCTCAAGTATGCTAACGATGCAATTGCTAAAACAGGAAAGTTAGACAAATACAGAGTCAATAATGTTTTCACAAAATATCCATCCGATCTAACGCCAAATGCATTGAAAACGGTCCTCTCGGAAATCTTTTTAATCTTAAGCCAATGATTGTGCGAAACAGCACCTCGCTGAATGCCATCATGAATTTTGTTCGGCTATAAATATTGATGATGATAACGATTGCCATCTGATTGCCTTACAACGACTGACTTTTACTAAACAAATGATGCAAGATGTTCAGGTGAAGCATATATTCGGGCCATTCTAATGCTTTTGTGATACTGGCAATGAACCACTACACCTGCTTGCACCTTAACAATTCCGTTAATCTATATATTCGATTATGATAGTTTTGGTTATTGCCAATTTGACCTCAGATAACATTAATCAAGAACAAAATATAAGTCGACCAGTTGAATAAGATTGTTCCTTGTTGTGGAACTTCAACTGCGTTAGTTTAGACAAGAAATAGGAATTCAACCAAAGCAGCATAGGTTGGCTATGCAACTCTTGGTCAGATACCAAACTTCGCGATATTGGTAACCTGATCATACCAGATACTATCATCATGATATGAATGGTCGAAAATGTATGGAGCCTAGCAGCTAACAGGTTAATACTGTCTTTTGGTATAAGCTCCACTTAATCTAAAAGTGCAGGACATCTTGATCTCTGTTTCTACTATAGTGAACACCAGCCGTTAGGCTATTTGGTATCATAAATGTGCACAGAAAAGCCATAGCCTAGTCTCCAGTCTCCAATACAACGTAAAATATCTTACTAGAAACCAAATAAGATATACGATTACAGAACTACGCTGGAAACTATAAAAAAGGCGCTATTGTTCATTAACAAAAACATCAGCCCACTAGAAAGCAATTATAAATTAAAGTAAACAGGCAGTATATATATATATATATATATATATATATATATATATATATATATATATATATATATTTCTAATTAGGAAGAAAAACACATTAACAACAAAGTGGATAAAGGCCATTTATTTCGAGAATACTAAACTTCGCTTTACAATCTTTCATTTATATACATTCTCAGTTCTCAATTGATTATGATAGTGGCAACAAATCTGACTCGCTTTTACTTCTATTTCTTGTTTTGGCTGATTGGTAAATGTGTATGCGTTTGTGTTTGTATGTGTGTCTGTTTGCATGTAAAGGTCATTCCCGCTGTATTGCAAAGTGATGTCTGAGATCTGGTCATTATTGTTTTGATGGCTTGAGAATTAACCGTAGGTGCGCATCGTTCGCTGTTACGTGTACGATTTGATCGTTTCACCTTGTTGCGAAAATTTGTATTCTTCACATGGTAAAAACGCAAGTGTGGATTGCAGTGTTGAACGCTCATATTGTGTGGAAACTTCTGTCATCGTATGAGCCTCTGTTATTTCCTCTCTAGTTTGTTGTCAATCCGAATGAATGTTTGTGGATTCAAGCCGAGGGCCTTTTCGGTCTTTCCTGGATACTAGTAAATTGTTGAAATTTGTTTTTCGTGGCCAGTCGATTAGTATATCATGTTGATGAAACTTGAATATTTAGGTCAGGTGCTTGTTGTTTTATATAAAGGGCTTCATAAATAGATTATAATTTTTCTGATTTTGCTTTATGTAGAATTGAGAAATTGGTCAAATTGACTGGCTGCCCCGTTTCCAATATATGATCGGAAATAGCTGATTTTCCTGACGGTGCCAAGCCTTTGGTAATCAATTTCTGTGGTAAATGTCGCTGGATACTGTTTATCAATTGCTTCTTCGTGCGTCCGATATATGTGCTACCGCACATACATGAGAATTTGTAGACTATGAATGATTGGGAGAGAATTGGCATTTGATCTTTGGCATCCAACCTCACGATTCTCTGTGTACTAAATGTTATTAACTTTAACACTTGGAAAGTTCTCTTTAGTTATTCTATTCAGCCGCCGTGTAATTATTGAGGCTGGTAAGTCGCCTCTAAATGGTAAGTTTAAGAAAACCTGCTTGACGTTATCCTCTCTAGTGCGAAATTGCCGTGGTCTGATGTTGACATTAATGAACCGCTCTTTGTAGTTTTTCATTAGAAAAATTTTCCTGAGGTAGCTCAGTTCTTCCTTAATCTTATGTTCAGAGCAGATCTTCCTGATTCTGTTTGTTGGGTTGTTTACTAAATTTATTTGTGGGATTTTGGCACACTGCTGTTGTAGTGAATGTATTGTCCGGTGAAAGTGGATTTTCTATATAAGGTCAGTGTCAAATCCCCATGTTCTTCTCGAGTGAGTTTGATGTCAAGAAAGGGAAAATTGTCGTCTTTCTTTACCTCGAGAGTGAAGCCCTTTATATAAAACAACAAGCACCTGACATAAATATTCAAAAGTTCCATCAACATGATATTCTAAGGGACTGGTGACGAAAAACAAAATTCAACAACAATTCACTAGTATCCAGGCAAAACCGAACAGGCCCATGGCTAGAATCAACAAACATTCAATCGGATCGGCAACAAACTGGAGAAGAAATAATAGAGGCGCTGTTACCACGTGAAGAACACAAATTTGCGCAACAAGGTGAAACGATAAACTACACTCGGAAAAATAGCACTCGTACACGTAACAGCGAGCAATGCGCACAAATGGTTAATTCTCAAGCCATCAAAACAATAATGACCAGATCTCAGACATCACTTTGCAATACAGCGAGAATGATCTTTACATGCAAACACGCATACACACAAACACAAACGCATACACACTCACCAACTAGCCAAAACAAGAAACAGAAGTAAAAACAAGTCAGATTTGTTACCACTAGCATAATCAATTGAAAACCCAAAATGTATAAATATGTATGATTGTATAAGAGATGATTAGTATTCACGAAATAAATGGCCTTTATTCACTTCGTTACTAATGTGTTTTTCTTCATAATTAGAAATATACTCTGTAATATTTGAAGTCAATGGACATAATAAAGAATATATATATATATATATATATATATATATATATATATATATATATATATATATATATATATATATATATATACGTAAAGCTTATTATGCCAACTAAAATACAGTTTGAAATCATTTTGTATCAGATAATGCAGTTTTGTCCAACTTAATCGCGTCACATACCCAACAAAGTTAAAAGTAAATAAACGATTCAAACAAAAATATAATAACCGATATAATGTGTCGTTTTTGGTAGATGGTTTGAACACAAAGCTGCAGACCCTTCTAATTTCCCTCCGACGATATTTAGAGATGGTGGCGACATGGTTCGTGGGGCGTTGACCAACCATTTTCATAATATATGAATTGAGTCCACCGTTAGACCTGCATACTTATATGTTTGACTCCATTCGAATCTCGACTACTTGCTTCGATTGTCCTACACCGCCTCAACGTTTAGCGTGGATAACATACAACAGAATAACAAGTATGTATTAGGTGTTTCGAAACTAGTAACAAATTAGTTCAGTTGTGACCAGAAGGATAAACCAAAGGCAGCATGAACGGAAAGTATAATCTCATGCACATTCGTTTCGTGCTTACTGGCGACTCATCAGTAGGAGCCGGTATTACGTCCTTTAACCACTTTATATTTGGTCAAAGAATGTGGAATAATAGGACGGTACAATCTCCTAGACGAATGTGTAAACCTGCTAACATCATATAAAGTCTACGACAATGCGACTTCAACGCTAACTCACACTATGTAATATATATACCGAGTCTGTAAAGGATACTAACACTATGGCTATTGTGTTAGTAACTGATACCAACATTCTTGTACCGAAAAGATACATGGTACTACCACTATGGTTTCCGAGTTAGTACATGATACCAACCTGATGGATATCAATTTATGCTAAAGTTCACCCAAATTGAGAATTACAACAATTCCTGAACACCTGTTGAAGTCGCATTGTCGTAGACTTTATATGATGTTAGCTTCACTATTGCAAGTTTACACATTCGTCTTGGAGATTGTACCGTCCTATTATTCCACATTCGTTGACCAAATATATAGTGGTTAAAGGGCGTTATACCGGCTCCTACTGATGAGTCGCCAGTAAGCACGAAACGAATGTGCATGAGATTATACTTTCCATTCATTCTGTCTTTGGTTTATCCTTCTGGGCACAACTGAACTAATTTGTTACTAGGTTCGCAACACCTAATACATACTTGCATATATATTAGCTCTTCGCAACAAACAGTATTTAACTGTAATATAACAGAATAACAAGACAAATTCTGTACAGAAAGAGGTTATTGAGATATTTATAATTATGTATAACTTGATCAGCGGCCTAAATACATCACCATTTTACCATATCAATCTTCAAGATTTCACGTTGCATTTGATCCAGTGGATCACAATTATCTATTAGATATTCTGCCGAAATCAGCATCATGCAGGGACAAACGAAAGCCATTAATAACTAATGATTCAGTGCAAAAAATGGCGAATGTTAGAGAAAGTTACTCTAGTTTTTGCGACTCTGACACTCATTTCGTCAGACATATTGCTTGAGTTATAGATAGAGATGTCAAGGTATGTAAACTTTGAAATAATTGGCACGGGTCTTCATTCTACAGTCACAGAGTTGAAGTGGTGAGTGATCCTATGTAAGCATCTTACATTTAGGGGGTCTAAAGTTAAGATCGAAAAATTGAACGACTGCTAATCTATTCAGGGTGAGCTGAGCAGAATCTCGAATGCCGACTAATAATCCAATAGCATCTGCATAGTCAGGATCGACTGATGTACCGATTTTTATCTTGAACGTATGAAACAGTATTGTTCAAGTCAACATCTATTAAATAAAATTGTAGAAATTGGACAGCCTCAACGAACACTTCTGGTAGTAAATCTATATGATAATTCGAAGTAGACCCTAACGCGAAAGAGCGCATATTCTTTTTACAAATTTGGTGGACATACTAATTTTCGATAAAATATCGAATAGAACATTGGAATATACTGAATCAAATGCATATTCGTCCTGACCGGAATCAGGCTTTTTCTTCTCTGGTATTTAATTCAAGCGAATCGGTAACACGACGTCAGTTAATTGAAACAAACAGCCTAGACATGACTAGAGTCAGACTTATACCATAATGAATTACGATTGCCTTTTTTGAAGATTGGAATGATAGTGGAGTCACTCCAAGCAAGGTCTCGTCTTTCTATATACTAAGATAATGGTTAGTCAATACCCAAGAAATTGTAGATAAACTCCTTAAATAAGTCAGGAAGCCAATTATTGGGGCATGCAGATTTACAACGTTTATGATGTAAGATTGCACCCCGTATTTCTAATTCTGATGTTTGTTCGAGATTAACTTTACATATTGTTGATGCAGGTATAATTTTGGGGATCGGGACTGACGCAGCTGCCCACGAAAATTGATTTTTAATGTGTTCAGCCAACCTATCTAGACGAATTACTTTATCAGTAATTATATGGCTGTTAATGTCATTTATAGTTTAGCTAACATTTAATATTCTCGGACCTATTGTGCGGACAGGTTGTAGCAAATAGAGGCTATTACCTGATGCGAACGCTTTTTCCATCTTTTTGAGGTTTTTGGTACAAAAGGATTCAGGATCGACCCTATGATTGTACGGGAGTTGGCAACTAATAGTTCTACAAGTATTGTTAACTGGAAATTGGCGCCTAGTTACGAGAATTTCCATAGATTTTACAGATCCAATGACTATTTCTGAGGAAGCTTACTATTGTATATACAGTAATACATGCAGTGTGCATAGTTGAACTTAACTTCGTCAAAAATAAATTCCAATTTGCACTATTAAGGCCAGTTAGATATGAATTAAGAATATCTTTAATTTTTTGTCGAAAACACGGTTTTTCGAATTTAATTACATCTATTTGGGATTTATTGCTATTTATTTTACCGAAAGTTTTGAACGAAAATCTACAACGGATAAGTGCATGGTCCGAGTCGATACACTAATTATAGAATAAATGACAATCCTGGATGCGACCATGCCATTTGTAACAGATTGTCCAGGAATTGAGGGACGTTACAATACGTCTAATTTTTGTGGTACTTATTTATAATATATGTTATGCACAGCTATCCAACAGTCATTCACCATTATCGTTGCGCAACTTCCACCAACCAGATGAATACTGCCACATTTTTTATGTTACATCACCATCGAACATTGCTTTTGATCGCTGATTTTTTTTCTCTACACTGAACGAGAATGCCATCGAAGCAACTCTTGTGGAAGGATGGCACCGCAGGACGAGTAGGCTAGAAAACTCTTGAGCGGATATTATTCTCAATATTAATCATTTTATTGAAGAAGGCAGATAACCAGTAACTGTGACTACATTGCCCTCAGCATCATTTCGGAGACAAACAGACTGCATCAACAACACCATAGAGCAAGATTAGAATATCAATAAACGTAGACCTTCATTTGCACTTTTAAGAGGTTTTTATATTTTAAGGTAGTCTTAGGCGATTAACAAGAACTTTTTATTGTTTTCCCTTGTGAAATTACTTCGTGAAGGCGGTTTTGTTGAGGTCATGGGTAACACATTGGGTTTTATTGGTGGTGACCACCTTACTGACCACTGATACACTGATGATGCTTTTCTGCTAGCAGACAAGATCAGCTTCAGAGCCATGTTGAATTTACTAAATTTCCACTCTAAATCGCCTGAAACGAAATGTCTTTAAAGTAATTAAACCCTAATTTTAATACGAAAATAGGTTGTAAGAATGACACGGATCTGCCAGTCGTAAGAGAAAGTTTAACAGGGATATATTTTTTTACATTAAATATATAAAGATTTCTGCCCAGAGTTTCAAATGCATACACATTGATGCAGTTATTTTTTGGCAAATTGCGTAGATTTATCGGACATAACACTGCCTTTTCACCAACGACTAAGCCGAAGGTCCTTCATCCAATTGTACACTCGACTTCTATTTCTATAGATAACCACACGAGAAATCATTGCCCAGAAAGCTTTTTAAAACGATGCTTTCACTCAGTTTCTAGATAAATATCAGAAAATAATATTTTATAGCAAAGTATGCAATTCGGACGCATTTTTAATGCAGTCACTCTAAAACTTTGCTATGGACGATATATTTCTTTGCTGAAAGCAAGATTTCGATCATGATATAAACACCGACTCCATTATATATATATATATATATATATATATATATATATATATATTTATATATATATATATATATATGCATGCTATGGAGATAGGCAAAAATTTTAACCCAGAGCATTATGAATATTAATGATTTGTGCAACCAGAAAGTTTCATGTAAACGATTACTTGAATAATAAACTTTACCGGGACAATTGATAGACCTCTTCTTCGGATTTACATGCAGCCAGCATAGAAATATCAGCACCTGCCACAAAACAATCTGGTTTTGCCGACATAAGCACGCCTGCCTTTGCACTGCCATCTGACTTCAACTTTTCTAGCACACCGAAAAGTTCCGCATTTAGCTCTCTTGATAACATATTGACCTGGCGGAGATAAATGAGTAGATAAGTAATTTGATGGTTACTATTTTTTTCAAAAAAACCGAATCAGTGATAATAATTTTATTTGTAAAAAAATTCAAAATAAAACTAAGGCTTAGTATGTATTTCCACATAAGTTACTAGCGAATCAACCAAAATGGATACAAGCATTGGCAGTACTGCTGATAAAGAACTGTACTTCGCGTTATCAGAAAGGTTCCAGAGGAATGCATACAGATGCGTGTATTGGAATGGTAATGGAAAATATGCTGAAAATATTCAGCATAAACTGATTATATTAACGTCGAAAGGAGAAACAATAAAGAAACTGTTACATATATTCTGATAAAACTCAGAAAACGAGTAACAATGAAATTGGAAAGATTAACCCAAACCACATATGTAGAGAAAATACACATAGACTAGTTTTATAATCGTCACTGTCTAGATTGTATGTAAAACTATGGGTGATACAATAATATCCCCTCCCTACGCCATGGATGCACCAAAATAGTTTTATAAAAGATTTTGCTAGTTTCCTTGAGACGGATCGTTGCGAGTATTGCAATCTGCGCTTTGATTAACGCATTAATAATTTCAGTTGTTTTCTTTCTTCAACAAAATATATCGAATGGCGTTATCATCAGCCATCTTCACTTGGTCCCTCCTCACCAGTTTAACAAAACAAACTACTGAAACAAGCTTGCTACATTAGTTTTTGTTCGACCATGACCGCTACAATTCGGGCCAACAAATAGCTTTTAAAAAAAACTAACCAAGCGCAGGATTCTGTTGTCTACCATATGATGTTTAATTTATTATGATTAAATAAATATATACTGCATGAAAACTTGTTACCACGATAATGCTAAACATTTTCTGCAGTTTGAACAATGCACAAGGCTACCCGTAGTAACTTGACGAGCAACATTAGTAAATTACCTCTTTTTAGGTAGGTATGCCAGGGTGATACATCGAACAGCGGCCAGATAGAGAAAATTGGCTAATAAGTTTAGTTCAGCTATAGCCTGAGAAGCTAATTTTTCAAAGCAGTCTGGATTCTTATTCTGAAATTGTCAACATACTTTTTGCAATCGTTTTCAATATCCCCAGAGAACCAAACCTCACTTGACCTACACATGGCTTGATTGCAAGCACTAACAAAAGGTAAGTCATCCTGTGTCATTCGAAAACCGATATTCTGAACAGATGTTACTTGCAACTCTTGCGCTGCAGGCCATTAGAGCGAAGGATGACGATAAATATCATCCATCACTAGGAATAAATGTTCATACATACGAGCAGAAATAATAATCATAATGATTCTCTTAATTTCAGGGTGAATTAGCGAAAACAAGTGACTAATGCAATTCTAACGGAGCAATATTGTCGCCTATTCGTCAGAGGTGATAAAGACGGTACAAAATGACAATTTTTAACCAGAGGTCAGTTCAGGAGTTATGGGCATCAGTTTCATTAGTAGCACTTTAAAAGAAAGCAGAGCTTACATTCACGTATCATAGTGATAAGTTAGAGGCCACTGGTGACACTATACTGTGTTAGAACAGAACATAAAAATAAACACGGTTGAATTCCATTATCCTTAAACACTCGTGAGCTGCAGTCCCATTGATGGTTTATCTATTCGCTGTGAAAACGAGGGTTCTTGCAACACGAGGTTTATTTACAATGTTTCCAGGAAGCAAGAATATATTTGAGTATTCAACAATGTTCATTAGGGTCTAGTACATACGAAAACGCAATTAATTTCCCATCTCAATGCGAGTGATTCAGCCAGGCATGTTGTTGCCTTTCTGACATTTAGTGTTATAAATTAATCTTACTTGACTAAACCCTCGTGTTTTACCTATGCTAGATTCTGCTTATGCAACCGGATTCGTTAAGTAAAAATGCGTTCACGCCTGCCCTTATCTAATACAAATTTGCCAGAGTTGACAGCTGGTCTTGAGCCAAGTTCCAAACATCATATTTATTGCGAGTGACTTCAAAATAAAACCAAGTTAAGTCTACGCTTAAACCAAAGGTTTATGGAAAGTAATAACACCACCAAACTCTTACTATATCATGGCTTTGGCCTGTCTGCGATAATTAAATTTTACAGAAACAGTAGGCATTTTCCGCAAGTCATAGTGATGTAAACAATGAAAAAGGAACAGTGGTTTGGTTGTATTTAGATAAACCACTTTTTTATAAGTAGAAGAGAACTGCTCGTTGGCGAAGACGTGAGCATGTACCAAGTGGGTTTTACTGGGTTACTCCATACATTTTACCAGTAGGATGCGATTGAAAGTCGGTTTCGAACGGCCACTCGCATTCCGTTCTAATATATTTGTTTTTCGCGATGCTGATAGTTCTGCTCGGATATCCATAGCTTTATCCACAACGTAGCAAAAAGCATCTTTGGAGCGACGAAACAAAATATTAAACAAACCGCGACTTCGATGATTAAGCATGCAAACTTAGTTGTTATATATTGTTTGTATTGGAACAGAGATCAAACTTTGGCGCGTTGTAGCACCTAGGTATACTAAATCTACTACTACAAAGTATTGCATATATATATATATATATATATATATATATATATATATATATATATATATATATATATATATATATACTGTTTCGTTGTCACAAAACCATTACATTCATGACAACACACGAGATGTAAATTAATTTCAGGTTACCTTGAAATAGAGGTAAAATGGGACTTCTGTAAATTGGTCGGCCTGATATGCGTCCATGAAAACATTCTGCCACGTATTTATTTTCCGAACTCGGAAATTCGGACTCAATACGGGTTGCCGCATGGAGCGAATTTTCCCTTTCATACTAGCAGCCAGAAAACTGACCAAACTCACTAAATGAGCATACACTACATCTGCGAAATGCTCTCGCGCCCTGAAAGAAGGTAACCAACGTCTGCTGACAAATGTTGCTTATCTGATTACGATAAAATGCTACTGTATTATCTAAATAAGTCAAATAGCTGCACCATTTTAGCAAAATACCGCCTTTTGTTCTATAAATATCGCTCACCACAACCAAGTTGAGCAAGATTGGAGCCAGATGCTACTATCACAGTTAATTTCAGCCATGGCCCACATAACCACATAGTCTAGAACTAATTTAACGGTTCAATAATAGGCAATCTCAAAAAGTTCCGAACACCGCTCAAAGTCATAGTACAGGGGCTTACTTTCGTTGGAAGTTGGTCCGATCACATTTACGGCTGCGAGAACCAACTTACAGCACACAATCTATCGTAAGCCAAACGAGCTAATAGCTAAGTAAACATTGTTTGCACGGGTGGTGACAACGATTACTAATTTCATGTTGCGACCTTGATGTAAACACCTGACCCATTAAGTACATACATTTGCCAGTATAAACTAAGAATTGTATAGTGTAGAAAAGGCATTTCATCCAATAGACCGGTTTCGTCTTTTAGTGGGAGCTCATCACGTACTGGCTAGAATTTGCCGCGGATAGGGCTCGAACCTGGACACGTATGCTTCGGAATCAGTTGCTCTAACAATGCGGCAGTGGTGTATGATAAAATTGCACATACAGAGGTATTGTACACACGCCCTTTAAAGCAGCGAAACACATAAACGACGAAGGTTAGTTAAAGTTACTCTAGCCTTCGTGATATTCATACTCAGCTCGTTGTTGATAGAGCTGTCACGATAAATAAACAGGAAATTCCGTCAAGATCTTTTTCGTTTCAGCTGCATATTTAGAGTGATTTGTGGGTCATCCTGCACAAGCATCTGGCATTTAGAGGATGCGAATTTCATACAGAAAGACGGAACGACTGATAATCTAGTCAAGGTGGCTTGAACACAATATCGATTAACAAATAATAGTTCAATATCGTCTGCATAGTCAAGATCTACTAATTTACTGCCTGTGACAATTTGGACATGTATCCTGAATATTTTGAAGAGTATTTTTTGTAACAGCACCTATTAAATACAAAATAAAATGGGGATATTGGAGTCTTGACGAAAACCACTTATGTGAGTAGTTTTGTTAATTCTTAGTAGACCTTAAAGCAACAAGAAGTGTCTGTGAAGAGAGCGCGTATTTTATTTACAAATTGCGCGGGCATACTACTTTTCGAAAGAATATCGAATAGAACATTGTAATCAATTGAATCTAATGCAAAATTAGGTCTAGAAAGACGACTATTTTGTGAATTGAATATACATGTCGCTGTATAATAAATTGCCTTAAGGTTGAAATGTTATCTATTCAACATCATTCTGACTGAAATCATACTTGTTCCATTCTGGATTATTATTCACGCGAAGCGGTTATTCGGAGTAAGATAAACGAAGCAAATAACCTAGATAAGACTGGAGTCAAGTTTATATCACGATGACTATCAAACGAATCTCGACTGGCTTTTCTTTGAAGATATGAATCATACTGGACTCACACTAAGCAAGCGGCACGGTCACTCATTCCATAAAGCACTTAAGCGGCTAGTCAACACCCAATAAATTGCCTGTCATCCTTAACTAAGCCCGTAATTAAATCATCGCGGCCTACAGATTTGCAATGTTTATGAAATAGCATTGCACGCCGTATTTATAACTCTAATGTTTGTTCGAGACTAACTTGAAACAAACATACTCTTGAGAACCGGGACTGAAGCAGATGATCAATAAAATGTTCAGCTTATTTCTCAAGACTACACATTTTATCGGTTATTAAATTATTGATACTATCATTTATAATTACGCTAATTTTTTAATTTCTCGGACCAGTTGCGCGAATAAGATGGAACAAACAACGGTTATTACCTTATGTGAACACTTCTTCGATTTCTTCGGCCTCTGATCCAAACGGATTTAATGTCGAATTCAGATGCTCTTAATTTGGCGTCTTCCAACTCAAAGAGTATAATTATTAGTCGAGCTAGTAAGAATTTAGAGAATCTCCATAGATTTTACAGAGATACGACCATTTTTAAGGGAGCCTACAATGTCACACAATAGTACCTGTATTGTGCATAGTGGATCTTAGCTTTGTCTACAGAAAAATTCGAAATACATCACGAAGACCAGTTAGCCTTGATTTTAGAATACCTACTCAATTTTGTTGGAAAGATGGTTTTATGAGCTTACCCACATATACACTGACTTTCACTGATGCAAAACCATGAAATTCAATGTTTTGTGCCGGAATTAGATTAACACTAACTCGTTCAGTCCAAGTAAAATGAACGACAAACCTGAATGTAATTATTTTGTCATTATCTATCTAAGTCCACAGGCGTCCGGGTGCTAGAGGATACCATATGCCACAACGCATTACACATATTTCTATGAATTCACCAGAGCTTTACATAAAGTATTCTTACCATACTTATAAAGTCAAACTATCGATTGTTACTAAATGTTATACATTTATTCAGGTATAGTTTGTCCTTCTTCGTGAAATTAGATTCTGAAGCTACGTGATAAAATGGCCAGCAAACAAACAAATAGGTATACAATTAAGTTTAAAACTTTAGGCGCTCAACTTCTCAACTAATAGAGGAAAATCGAACTGTTAGACACATCAGTGTATGAAATTCTATACAAGGACTGTGATCTCAAGAATTTTGGTGAAAAAATATCATGGCTACAAACAAATATGTGGATGAAACTAGATCCAATCATGCACGTCATACAGTAGAGACAGGAGGCACAATTAGCTGGGAAGGTTGTAGACACGTAGCAATATGGTCGTAATAAATCTACAATATTGAATAGAAACTATTAGAATGAAATCGAGAGGTAACTTAATGAATTAAACAGCCGTAGACGAATCACCAGGCGATTTTTTTTGCTAGTGAAAAGTCAGGTATTGTGAAGAGATCTACTAGTAAGAATATATTAGGCCTTTGAAACGTTGTCTTATCTTTGGTGTTTTCTTGTTTTATTCAATGACACTAAGGCTCGATTGTTTATTGCTTTATACGAACCTATTATTAAACGATTCTTGGTTTGCAATATGCGATTTTCCGTCCACTGTTCTCGTGTTTACACCAGATATTCTTTGGTCAAATTCCGATCCTCTCTAGCAATGGTAGGCTCATCACATCGATAAGTTTGATAATTAAAGAGTACAGTGGTAAATTTTGTTTCAAAGGCCTAATATATTCTTACTAGTAGATCTCTTCACAATACCTGACTTTTCACTAGCAAAAAAATCGCCTGGTGATTCGTCTACGGCTGTTTAATTCATTAAGTTACCTCTCGATTTCATTCTAATAGTTTCTATTCAATATTGTAGATTTATTACGACCATATTGCTACGTGTCTACAACCTTCCCAGCTAATTGTGCCTCCTGTCTCTACTGTATGACGTGCATGATTGGATCTAGTTTCATCCACATATTTGTTTGTAGCCATGATATTTTTTCACCAAAATTCTTGAGGTTACAGTCCTTGTATAGAATTTCATACACTGATGTGTCTAACAGTTCGATTTTCCTCTATTAGTTGAGAAGTTGAGCGCCTAAAGTTTTAAACTTAATTGTATATTGTACATCTAGGCTGACATCTGGGCAGATAGTGCTCATCAGCCTTGTTTTGCAAACTAACTAGGAGAAGGAAAAATCCGAAACAAATAGGTAATCAGATGTGAAGAACTCTGGGTTCACAATCCGATCGACTTTCAATACAGAACGGTGCTCCAATTTATCTCTTATTAATCTTCTGATGTTATAAATAACAAACCCAACACATCTAGATAACTTTTAAAAGAAGTTACTCTAACAACACAGTTATATACGAACACCAACAAATTTCTTATAAAACGTCGTATAGTTGTACCTCCTTTACTTCATAACAATCCAATCCGACATAAATAGAACACAGGAGCTGAGTGACATATTTAAAATTTAGTTCAAAGATATCTACATTCCTTATCACATAAAGCAACTTATTTTGCTCATCGTCGAATCTCAGACTTCTTTTCTTAAATTCATGTACGCTAAACACAAGGAAAAAATTTTAAGCGCGAAACTTTGAAAATACTGGTATTATTTTTTCTCGATCTCACAAATGTGTATCTTTTCTCAAAACTGGTCACATTATACAATCAAACATCAAGTGACACATACAACCAGCAACCGGGTACATTGAATAGTCATAAACGAAAACTTAATTGAGCTAGCTCTACAATATCACACCAACAAAATTATTAAAAAACTATTATTGAATACCTAAATGATAATAGCATAACAGCGAATTCTATTAAGCAAAATTTAAAATCTATCTTGAACTTTTGCATTCTTTCTCTATCCTAATAAATAGAGTCCATATAAACCGTTCAGATTCGCAGCTAGTGCAATCAAGCAAAATGCTTATAAACACTATGCTAACCAGCATATTCCATAAATGTCTCGAAAGTTGATAAAATTCTAGTCAACATAAATATAATTTTGGCGCATGCCTTTGTTCACATGAAATGTACAAAAGCAAAATCGCGTATATACAAATCATAAACATGTTTTAAACACGTCTCAGTATTTCACATGTGTGTAAAATGATGCTTGAGCAGATTATATTAAATAAAGCCTTTCTTATTCTTCTTACGTAAAATAAGTTTCGACTACATTTAAAATTGATATTTTATTGTTGCCATTGGCATATTTAAGCACACGACACTACATATATACAATTCTTATGCCAAATATACTACGCAAGGATAAGGACCGCTCGTAACAGAAGTCATTAATTTCCAGAGAACGGTTATCGAGACTCTTCTTACGATTTCATTAGTCGGGTCTAGCATAGTCACAATGAACTTTATCTAAACGAGGCACTGGTATAAAGCCATTTAACGCACTTTTTTCACAATTATACTAGTCGCATCGTTATCATTATTGATAGACAGTCTCGCTCACCCATACAGAAATATACTTGGGTTTGTATATTGATCTTGTCATTTGTCAAATACGATGACCTTTTTACAAAATGGAATTTATTTATGTCATTCTCCCAAGAACTTTTCGGATCTTATTTAATGACAGATTGCAGATCCTCCATCTAAAGATAGTCGTTGTATTTCAAGCGTGATATACTCATTCTTACACCTTATATATATATATATATATATATATATATATATATATATTATATGTTTCGTTGTTAGTACTGGAAGTTATCATCATACATATCCGTACATATTTCTGATTTTGATTTGTCTAGACCTTTTCAATTGTTGTGTTAGATGGTCTTTTGTAAAATAATTCATTATTATTATTACGTCGTAGGACGCGGACTGCTCACCGAAGTCAAACTGTTTGTGTTGCCGCAGAACGAATGTTTTTTTAACATAGAATCAAAATAATAATTGCAAATATTAGATCTCATCAATTGAAAGTCAAAAACCATAGTTTGAATTCAGACAAAACAGCCGATTCTGAGTAGGTTTAGAGAAATAATCATATACTCCAATGGAAACTCAATATAATGCTACGAGACTACCGCTCGTTGCCTTGTACTTCGTTTTTTAATAAGCCAACAGTGTTACTCTCACCCTGGTGTGCTGCGTAAATTAGATCTGTCAAATACTCGCAACTCATTGAACTTTAAATCATGCAAAGATAAAAGCTAATAAATCAAATTCTCAAAAAATAAGATGTCCAGATTTTGCCGGATGCTGTCTTGACATCCACTTTATAGCAAATCCAATGGCGTTTCGATCACTTGTAAGCGTTATAGATATCAGACCTTCAAGACACTTGCAACTGAAGTCATCAGATTTTGCAGATGGAAATGGTACGAAGATATTCCTCAATCTTCAATTCTAGTAGACTTTATCCTGAAGTTTATTTTACTACAAGAAGTATAGATACAAAGCTGCTGAATGCTCGTATTTCTTAACTTGAACCAGTCCCACCGCTAAAATTATCGACAAACAATAGCTAGTCAAATGGAATCACTTTCTCCCCAGAACGTCCTATCACGAAGTTGATGAAAGCGCTTCTCTTTCACAACTCTTTTCATCTTTATCGTTAAATACATTGCTAGTCACAATTTTATTCAACTTTACATATCCTGCTTTTGATTTTTACCTTATCATTTTCATTGGCTTTTGATGCCAAATAATGTTATATTATTAATAGCTAGTCATTCATACATAAATCAATCTTTGAATTGTACCCTAGTATTTCAATTATCGGGCCAGATCGCCTCTTTGTAAAATAAAAAATACACGAGATCCTCAATAAGCGCATATTCAGCTAAGGAATGTTAAGTTATCGATTACCCAAAAATATCAAAGTATACTTTGTTCATTTTATACATTTAAAACATTATTGTAAGCATATTGTACGGCATATATAAGTTAAAACAGTTTATACATATATATAAAATATAACAACATATTTTAACAAGTTAATGTAAATTAAAATACCTTTGAGTTAGGAGTGTTTAATTTAATGAGTGCGACACCATTTTTATTTTCATATGTAACATATTTAGCAAGAAATGCGTTAGATGAAAACGAGCGCAATCCAATGCTGTTCACAGCATCAGATCTAGAACAGACGCATTTCCGTAACAAGTGAGCCAACATCATGCGGAACAATATGTAACGCTCCAAAAGGAGTGCAACTAAAAGCAAAACGAAAGTATCAACGTAACAAGATTAAATAAATATATACTGGATTCGCTTGTGTTTATCCCATCCAATCATACCATATATGGATCTTACGTTAAGTTAAACATAACGTCTCTAAAGAAAACCGGTGTCACTATTTACATATTGTAGAGGAAGATAAATCTGTAAACGCCCCGGCTTCAAGTAAATGCCGTACGACGTTACAAACTCGGTTAAGGTGCTCTGAATAGAGATTAGTTACTGATATGGGGGCCCTTAAGAGGGCCGGGTAATGCGTTCTCTTGTAGTCTTCAGCGTTGAAGATGTCCTAGAGCCTTGGGTGGACTCTGGTTGATTTGTTGCTCCCGTGGTTGAGCTGTGATCGCGTTGTGGATGGTGTCCTGCAGGTCCTGCACTCAATTGGCTCGTCTCTCCGGTATCCCGCAACAGGATGAGTAGGTATTGACAGCCGACAGAGCGCACACGTATTGACAGCCGACAGAACGCACACGCGTGAAACAGGTAGAAGGCAAATGCCACAACTGACTTGCATGGTAAATTACCGTGCTTAAATAGCATGCAATATGTGTACTTGCATACTATTGGTTAAACGTGGTTAGACGTGGTTAAACGGCAATTTGCTTTTTTCTCATTGGTGCAACGTAAATAAATTTGAATTTAATTTACGCAATATGTCGGCGATTGATTTGTGTCGTTACAACACTTTCCTCTCTGAAAGAAAAAAAAAATTCCTCTCTGCGAGGCTAGATAAGAAATGCATGACAGAGTTCGAACCAAGTTAAGCAAAAATATGATGAACCATAAGTGCTGGGCTTAAATATGCTTGTTGGTTGCTTCAACAATGATATGATGCCAGGTAACCACTAGGGATTGCTACACAAATTGTTAGCTCTAGTGGACGGTCATAGCACGTGAGGCAAAATAGAGCAGTGTAAGTATTTGGAGCCGCAGCGTGAAGATTTCGAGGTAAATCGCCTCTGAATTTGCCAGGTTTAAGTTGAAAACCTAAGCAGGTTGGATCGTTGTCAATGTGTTTGTATACGACCAAAGGAGCTAGAGTGCTCGACGTTGTAGTCATGACATTTGTAGAGTGGTCTTTGTGAAATAGATAAAGTTGAGATATGCATTGAAAGTGGCCTGTACCATGATATGAAGCTGATCACTACTTAGTGTTGCTACACGAAAGCGTTAGCTCTAAGTAGCTGGTCATACCAAAATAGGCAGTGTAATGTCATGTGTGAGAAATACATTATAATGTAAAAATATATACATTAAAATCAAAGGTAATTGCATAAAAATATGTACACGAACATTGCCTCAGAGATGGCATAATACCAAAGAACTGTTCAAAAATGCTACACAATTGTTAGCTAAGAACAGGTGGTTATGCCACGTGAGACAATTACTAAAAATTAACGTAAAGTTTAAAAAAATTTTTATAGTTAAATGTTAATGTTTAAAAAAAATTAATTACGCGTTATACAAAGCAGGTTGAGATTGTGGGCAGACGGAGCCTGAGACGTGTGTAGAAGGTTGAACGC
>JAQBSW010002054.1:0-113143 GCA_029291075.1 Eudiplozoon nipponicum | reverse complement strand
GTACACGAACATTGCCTCAGAAATGGCATAATACCAAAGAACTGTTCAAAAATGCTACACAATTGTTAGCTAAGAACAGCTGGTTATGCCACGTGAGATAAATGCGAAAAATAACGTAAGGTTAAAAAAATTTTGATACGTAATGTTAATGTTTAAAAAATTTCAATTACGCGTTATACAAAGCAGGCTATTGAGATTGTGGGCAGACGGAGCCTGAGACGTGTGTAGAAGGTTGAACGCTCTCAGGATCAGGCGGTTCGATAAACGGTTTCAACCTGTCTATGCTTACTGATGTCGGTGTAGCGCCTTGCATAATAATGAAGTATTTTGGTTGTCTGAGCAAAATCGGGTAAGGACCGCGATACTTTGGTTGTAGTGGTGCAACAGCATTGTCGTTGCGAACGAGTACTCTCTTGCAGCTGTGGAGCTGTGGGTGAACGAAGACTGGACGAGGCGTATGTCTCGGCTGCTGTTCAGACATGTTACCGAAATGAAGTCGAAGGCGGGTAGCTTCGTCTTGTGGGTCATCTTGTGCCGGTAGTAGACGTGGGAGCTGACTAGGCAGGCGTAGATCCATGCCATACAAGAGTTGTGACGCAGACGTTTTAATGGATTCACGAGTACGGGAACGCATGGCAAGCAGAACTAAAGGTAGTGCATCGACCCAGTTGCCATTAATGGACGAGGATGCTAAAGCAGCTTTGAGTTCCCTATGCATTCTCTCTACCATACCGTTAGCTTGGGGATGGTAGGCAGTCGTCTGGCGTAAGATGCATCCCATGTACCGCAAGGTGGTTTTGAAACGATCAGATGAGAAGCAAGTGCCTCTGTCCGTGATGACCTCATTGGGAACACCATAATTGGATATCCATGCAGAGATAAAACCGTTAGTTACTTCGTCTGCAGAAATGGTGCCAAGAGGTAATGCCGCAGGCCACCGTGTAAATCTATCGATCATAGTTAGAAGGTAGCTGAAACCTTGAACCTTTGTCAGATGAACTATGTCGATGTGGACGATGGCTAGGCGAGAAGTAGTTCGAAAATGTTGCAACTTAGAACGAGTGTGTCGTGTGATCTTGTTTTTCTGACAAATAGCACACTCTGAGACCCATCGTTTAACGTTCTGCCTAAGTCTGTGACCCCAGAAACGATCTGTAAGAAGTCGGACAGTCGCTTGGCTTCCTGGGTGAGAAATTGAGTGAATTGAATCGAAAACTTTTCTCTGAAGGCTGGTCGGCAGAACTGGCTTGTTGGGCTGCGTACCCGTGAAGTAAACAATTGGTAAGCCTTCCCAGAGACGGCATATGAACTTGGTTGGGTGACGGGCTATTGATCTTTGAATGTGAATGTCACCGCGTTGTTCCGTTCGCAGGAGGGTTGGCGTTAGTGCAGGTTCACTGAGTGTCACGGAGTTGACAGTGAATGGCGACGGCGAAGGTGGTTGTAGAGAGACGTCTGGCCTGGAAAGGGCATCTGCAATGAAGTTCTGTTTGCCCTTGACGTGAAAGATGTCAAATTGCCATTCGCTTAGACGTGAAAGCTGTCTTTCCACTCTGGCAGGGTACTTGGCGATAGATGAAGTTGCGTTTCGAAGTGCGCTAACTAATGGTGCATGATCTGTGAAAACAACAAATCTGCTACTGCCAATGATGCTGATAAAATGGCGCACTGCGTCGTGGATGGCGAGAAGTTCTCGACCGAAAGTGTCGTACCTCGTTTCTACTGGTTGGAGAGTACGCGAGTAGAAACTGATAGGCTTCCGAACTCCGTCGATCTCTTGTTCCAAAGTGGCTCCAATAGCGAATTCAGAAGCATCTGTCGTGAGTAGAAATGGTTTTCGAAAATCTGGATGTGTTAGCATTGTGGCATTTGCTAACGAGTTGATGGCGAGTCGAAGTAATTCCTCGTCTTCGGATGACCAAGCAATGATGGAATTCTTGCTAAGTCCTTTTCGATTCCGCAGGTGCCTGCACAAAGGATAAAGTTGTTTTGAAAGGCCCGGAAGGAACTTGCGATAATAGTTTAGTACTCCCAGGATTTTCTGCAACTCGCTAACAGTCCTCGGTGACTTGATATTCTTGATTGAATTCGCCTTTGACGGCAACGGTTGAATACCTTGGGGCGTGATACGATGCCCTAGAAGTCCACGGATGTAGTTGCAATCTGCGTCTTGTCACAATTGATCTTGAGTCCGTGGTTGGATAAGCGTGAGAGGACATTTCGTAGATGCTTCGCATGAGATTCTAAATCTGGACTGAATACCATAATGTCATCGAGATATGACATACAATAAGCAGAGTCGTCGCGAAGTATGTTGTCCATGAATCTTTGAAATGTCTGTGTAGCACACTTAAGTCCAAAAGGCATGTAAAGATATTCGAAAAGGCCAAATGGAGTGATGACTGCAGTTTTTTCGATATCCTCTGGTGCTACCGGGATGTGATGGTAGGCTTGTCTGAGGTCAATCACTGAGAAGAAATTGCTGCCGTTGAGTTTTTCAAGTAAAGTGTTAATATTTGGAATAGGATATGCATCAGATTTTGTCACTGAATTTAGCTTACGGTAGTCTCCGCAGGCTCTGTACGATCCGTTTGATTTGGAGACTAAGTGCAGTGGTGACGCCCATGAACTTTTCGATGGTCTGATGATTCCCTCTTCCAAAAGCCTTGAGAATTCTTCTTGGGCAGCTTTCAGCTTAGCAGGGGCCAGTGGTCGCTTCTTGAGTGCAATAGGTTGTCCTTCTGTGACGATATGGTGCATCGTGTTGGAGACTCGTAGCTCTGACTTGTTAAGATCGAAAAGCGATTTGTATTTTTGAAGAGCTGCTGATATCTCTGCTGAATGATGCACTGGGGTTGGCTGAATGACCTGTAACTCCAAACGCTCGGAGGCAAGTGTCCAAAAACTTTGCTCAAGTCCGGTGGAGGGGTCGATGATCTTTTGATTGGCAAGATCAACAATGAGCCGAAATTTCAGAAGGAAATCAAGGCCTATTATATTATGTGAGACCTTGGCAATGATGAAATTGTGAGAAAATTCGCGTCGTAGACCTATGTTGAGTGTGCGGTACCGGCAGCCATAAGTTGGTATGGGCTCGCCTGTAGCTGTTGCGAGAAGAACGCCTAGCGACATCTCGGCCATTGAATCACCCTTGAGAACTGAGACTGCTGCACCTGTGTCTACGATGAACTCTTCGCCAGTTTTGAAATCAAGAAGGTGCAGAAGCTCGTTGGGCTGTTTGGCCGGGTCATGCAAACAAGTAGGCTGGTGATTGCGACCGGCGTTGTCCGTTTGGCTCTCTATGTGAAAAATTCGGCGTGGACGAAAAGAGTCGACAGGGATGTCGGATTGTAATTGGTTTCTTCCCTGTGGCGCCGTTGAGGCCGTTGATGCGCAGAATGTACGGTCTTCTACTTCCTGCGCGAAACGTTTCCCGATCCTGGTGCACCCTTGCGCCTGTGGTGTGTTGTCCTTTCCGTCAAATGTGGAAATTGGCACTCATTCGGAAATTCTTCGGAACGACAAAAACAGACTTGGCATGAATAAAAAAACATCTGGTGGTTTTAAAACCAGTTTTTTTGGGGAATATTTGTTAAAGGATTGCGGGGATTTCGATCGCCGCCTACCGTTATAATTAGGTTCAGGAATAAATTTGGGTCGAGCATTCAATTGATTTAGCTCGGATTTTGTAACGGCCAATCCTTATAGAATTTTAGCCATGTTCACCACTGTCCTCTCTAAAGAGGAGAGCCTATCATTTTGCAAGGGTGAACAAAAGGATAACGGTTTTACTTTTGGTTCAAAACCCAATATTCTAATTTAAAGATCACATATATTTCCAACAAAATTCCTAGAAGACCACGACCAGAGTAAAGAAGACGTAAACGCAAATGTTAATCTATTTTTATCCGAAATAAATTAAAAAGAAATTCAATTTTATTTATACCAAAAAAAACCTTTTACATAAATCTCAACACCTGAAGTTTATTTACCTGACCTTTTTTAAATCCAATAGGGTGTTTGTTTAATAGATTTGCTAATAAGTTGAAATTAAACAGTTTCAACTAAACTTACAACGTAATTTAATGATTGTCAAATTGTTTAGCTGTGCTTTCTTTTGAAAACGGCTTCCGAAACCAGAATCCAAAATATTTGGATTAAAATTTAAGAAAGTTGATTCAAACACCTTGTTGGGTACTAAAAGGCCAGGTAAATTTCAATATATTTTTCAAATTACATATAACCGCGCATACAACACATGCATGGTATAGTCAACGATAATGAGAGAGAAATAACATCACTAAATTAATACAATGAACAATTTGTGAGACTGGTGCGGGCAGCGATGTTTCTAGTTTCAATTACTTGTCCGGTCGCCAACTGTGACTGCCGTCTTTTTTCTAGGAGTACAAAACTATTTTTGTTAATATCTAAGTAAGATTACGTATATATAGCATATTGCTAATTAATTTTACGCTCAACTGATGAAGAAAAAATCATATTGGCCGAAGTTTATTGTACGAAAAGTAAAATTTTACAAATGTCAATATATTATATGAATAAACAGTATAAATCTCTTTGAGCGCGTAAATTTTAAATAATATCCAGTTAAAGATGGTTAAGGTACGTGAGTGCAAATTAAACTGTCACCTGCAGAAACAACTAAGTTACTGGCCACGAAATAGACAAGTGTAATATATTAATATGCAGATAATTTGGTACAATTTTATACATAAACGATAATAATAGAGCAGTAATCCAGGTCCTTTATATTCATTTCAGTTCTCCAGCAGATGAAGTTTATATAAGAATACTTAACCATGGGGTCAATTTGGAATTGTATTTTAGTCAATACGATATGGACAATTCGGAAATATATTTCTTTTTGTGCTATTAAATGCATAATTCAACGTTCGATTCGCTCAGTCGCTAGAGTTTTATATGCAATAGATCTAAAAGCACTGTAAGCTTTCTAAGAACTAGAGAATGATTCGCAATTGATGCACATACGATATTAGAAACTGTAATTGAATTGTACTCAACATTCATAGAAGCATTACATGGAAATTACCATTGTGTCTAAAATGTTTTGTCGTCACTACTGGATTATTCGTTATAAATGCATTATATTTATGAGGTTAATTTCTTGTTTTGTGTAAATTTCAATAATTCTACTTGATTTTTACCATGTGTTTGCTGTCGACTACATTGTTATTGAAAACTGGAATATTTCTCGCGCACATTCTTGATTTTGCCTTCAAATTCAGACACAATTTTTCCGATTTGTAAACTTTTTGATTCCAATATCTATAAGATTGAATAACTTTCTGGGGTCTTCGTTCGATTTAACCTAAAAGCAAATTAAATTTTAGTTTTGAACGATATTATGTGACAAACGTTGAGCGTTAGTATATACAAATCATACGTACGAATAATACGAATACTCTCCAAATGTTCGTGACTATCCAAAAGTTACTGAGTATATTAGTATCGTATTTCTAACTGGAGAAATCAATCATTCTAAAAAAGAACAATAAATTAGGTGGCTAAGATTGAGTTCTCATCACAAAATTAAAACGGCATTGGGCTCCCTGAAAATCATCATATTTGATTATTCACTAGCATAAGCTTCCATTCTAGACTAAATAATTTATCATGGAATGCATTGTGGAATAATAACACGTCAATTTTTACTTAATATAAGACGAATAAATTGTCACACACGTCTTCAAGGAAACTAAAGGAAGCGTACAAATCATAAAGGCGTTTTGAAAGGCAGTCTTTTCTATATAAAAGTTAAAATTTACATAATTGCGACATATCGATGAATACATATATATTTTTCTGTTCCATTGAGACACTGACATGCAGCTTGTAAAATGTTGCTTCATCAATTAACATTCAACTTTCCAATAAATAAGGGAGATTTTAACTAATCCAATGCTTCTAAGTTTTTGTACGAAATTTAGAAAAGAAGAATAGCAGAAATGGCAAATTTATTACACGACATAAAGATAGGTAATCGATTTCCATTAGAATTTTATGACAGGATCTCCACCAAACCATCAAAGCTGGATATTTCTCAGGAATTTATGAACACTGTATCTGTGGATGAACTTCCAGCTAGATTAATGGCCACACTAGAAATAAGTGAAAATATTGATCTAGTGTGGCAATATATACTCAATATATTTAATTGATTTTATGGACGACAGGAACCGGAATTAGACACTGTAACTTTAGAATCGTCTCTGGTAAAGAGTATACGAAAAAATTCCAAATATTCAGAACATAAAAAACAACATTTGTGGCAAATATTGCTCATTGCTCAGCTCTGACCAAACGATTGTTGATTTAAATGGAAGCAGTTTACGACTGCTGAATTTAAATATGCATCCTAGTGAAATATTGGGAGACGAATAAAATTTTTCTACTTCATTAAATCTTCAAAGGGATGCTTGCTGCTTATGACGATTATAAAGAAAAACGTGGAAATGCAGATTATGACCGGTTGAGAGTATTAGTTCTCCGCAAAAAGTAGTGGACCCTCGCTTGTCGAAGCGGAAGTAGCGTCACTGAGACTCAACGGTGCTCAAAGAATGAGCATAAACTATTATATGCAAAATTCTGTTACAAAATTGTCAAAGGAGCACAAAATAAAATAATTGAGTCAGATAATAAGAAAATAGACTTCCTCAACTGTGGCCTTCGAATTGTGGTCCTATCCAAGTCAAGGGGAATAGGTAATTGTTGATGATATTCAAGCAGAAGTCTTTTTGCAAGTGGGATTTTCGGACCACTAAGGTTAAAAAGTTATCGTTTTGTATGGATTTTTAATAAAAAAAAATTGTTCCTGGACCCTAAGAAAAGAGCTATAAAAATAGATACGTAAGTTCTGAGTTAAGCAGAAACTGGCGCCGAAATAGTTAGATTGGTTTACTTGCTACGGTTTTAAGTAGCTAGTTATGTAGCCGATGCGATCGAGAAATACATTGTGATGCTTCAACGATTTTCTGTCAAGATCATTGCTACACGTGCTGCGGTAAATTTGCAAATACATAGTGTAACACGCGGCTCCGCGTTACAACCCAACGATGTTCGATTCTGACAAATACAGTGCTCTTTAAGGTCAAATAATCTAACTCTGTTCTTACACAATATTTCTCTTAACTGTGATTTTAGAAACAATCTCTGTTAGCTTCAAGCAGTTTTAATTGAGATTTCTTGAACTGCAATTTTATTTGTAATTAATAGGGTTGTTTATTAAATATACACAACCGCGCGCGATACGCATGGAACATGCGGTGGATTATTGTGTCACAGTGGATTTATTTCGCTCAGTTGGATTATTCGCAGTTTACGCGAGGGATTTACTGTTCACATTTAACTATGCCTATCCGAATTTCAGAAAATAATGGATTATTATAATGACATAAGTTAAAAGCATAGCAAACAGTGAACTAATTATTTGTGAATTTATGTCATTGAAGTCTTTACACGAATTACATCCTCTCGAGACGCGATATGATACATTAGAAAAAGAATTACTCGCAATCTACTGCTGATCCATACCTCCACACATCTATCTGATGGCTGAAGTTCAAGATTCAGGACAGACCATCTTCCTACTTCCGATGCTGAGAGGAAAGAAAGAGTATTTATATTCACAACGTGTCAACTCACAACTTGTCGAATACACAAGTATGAATATGAAGTCACTTGCGTCAAAGGATCAGAAAATGGTCGCAGACTCCCAGCATCCTTCTGCAGATATTTGTGCGTCAATATTGTGTCCTTCACCTATTAGTATTCAGGAATTGTAAGTAGTCTAGCAAGATGATCCATCACTTCGCATTTAGATGTCAATCGACTGAAAACACTTGATTATGATGGAACTCTGCTGCAGTGTGAAATAACTGGCGTGGGCCCTCGGCCGTTTATACCCAGAAAACCATTAATGATCTTCGAACTGTACCATTCAATGAGCCACCCATCTAGCGAAGCATCAGTGAAAATTTGATCCAGAACATACTTTTGGCCTGGCATGCAGCGAGATATCAAGATATGGTCGAAACAATGTCTAGAATGTCATGTAAATTAGCACGCGACGAGACACACCAAAAACGGCGCCACAAGTCATTCAAGTGCCCAAAGTCCGGTTCACAGCCATATTTAATCTTGTAATCTTACCCGCCGTGAAGAATATGCGATATCTACCGTCAATACTGGATCGCACAACTCGATAGCATGAGGCCATACCACTGCCAGAAATGAAGCAACATCTGCTGAATATTGGAGCTCAATTGGTTCGCTCGGTTTGGTGCTCCAGCTGAAGTGACAAATCGATCGTGGCGCACAGTTCCTCGGCAAAAGAATTCGCAGCCCTACTGAAATACTATGGTGTCAACACTCCGTGACCGCGGCTCGCAATCTGAGAGCAAATGGTTTCGGGCCGAAAGGCCACACCGAGAACTGAAAGCGGCGCTCAAGGCTACTCCAGAAGAAAATTGGCTGTGGCTTCTACCGAAAGTAATTCTCATCAATTCGTACAAGACCTCGTGAGCCGATCAAATTTAGTCTCCGCTAAAAATGGTATTTGGCGAATGTCTACGGCTGCTCAAGGAACTAGTCAGATCACGCTCTGAAACTGCAAACGATGAACGATCCGACATTTCCCGTTTCCACTTCGCATTTTGCCAATATAACGACTTTCAGAATCGGCCGATCTGTCCTGCTTTACACGTCAGCAACATGGTCCAATTTATAAACGCAAAGATTTTGATAGTTGCAATGGTTCTTCGTCAACAACGATGACAACAGGATTCTAGCCAAACCGAAGCGCGGTCCTTATCGTGTGTTAGATTGACGTCAGAGTTACATCATTTTGGAGATTAATGGCAAAGCTGAAAAGGTTCCAAATACAGACTATCTCCGGCCGACGTTGATCCAAATGACTCGCTGTTCCGCGATGTTGACCTATCAGGCGGTGAAGAAACGATAACGTTACATTTCCAGACAGCGTTTTGAATAAACGACCATCGCCCGACATATCATCAACAACCAAGCCAACTGAAGCCGTCACGCTGCCGCGAGATATAGAGGAACCAGAATCAGTGTTGAGAGAGCCAAAATCGGTCGTTGTATGGCAGAGCAATAACACCTTCTCTGTAAGCATATTAGCCCTCCTTCATTGTGTAATAATTTTTCATTGTCGGGGGGGTGTATGTAACACGCGGCTCCGCGTTACAACCCAACGATGTTCGATTTTGACAAATACAGTGCTCTTTAAGGTCAAATAATCTAACTCTGTTCTTACACAATATTTCTCTTAACTGTGATTTTAGAAACAATCTCTGTTAGTTTCAAGCAGTTTTAATTGAGATTTCTTGAACTGCAATTTTATTTGTAATTAATAGGGTTGTTTATTAAATATACACAACCGCGCGCGATACGCATGGAACATGCGGTGGATTATTGTGTCACAGTGGATTTATTTCGCTCAGTTGGATTATTCGCAGTTTACGCGAGGGATTTACTGTTCACATTTAACTATGCCTATCCGAATTTCAGAGAACAATGGATTATTATAATGACATAAGTTAAAAACATAGCAAACAGTGAACTAATTATTTGTGAATTTTTGTCATTGAAGTCTTTACACGAATTTCATCCATTTATTTTCAGTGACAACTTTTAACAGTGACTATGTTCATATCATCATGTATTTTCAATCGGTTGCATATATTCATTTCAATTCAGACATTTGTGAAAGAATAATTGCTTGTGTGTAAGACATGCAAATTTATAAACAGCGTTCATTTTGCTACCGTCTAGTGCATGGACAATTTTGTTTAACTGTGACTTGTGCATGAAACATTCATCTTTGTGAACAATGTTTTTACTTTTGCCGTCTAGAGTACGGACAATTTAGTTTGACTGTGACTGGTGTTTAAGACATTCATTTGTGTTAAAATTTAATTTTATTGCCGTCTAGAGCACGGTCAATTTGGACTACTTATGATTTCATACGCGAAGTCATTTACAATACATTTGTGATCCTTCATATCAGTCTTCTCTCATCACCCATCGGGAAAAAGCCGGGGAATAATCGTGTGCACGGATCTCCACAGCCGCTACCAAACCAATGTAGGGAATGAATAATCTCGCAAAAGTCTCCTACAATAGAGTGGGATACTTAGACGAATTTCCTTAAATCCATTTGCTGGTGAGGCTCAATTAACATGATATAATTGAGGTATTTCAGCATACCTAGCTCTAAATCAAATTTAAAAAGCATTTCGTTAATATATCGCAAATTTTACAATATAAGACATGTTTAGTTAATGACGTACGTATAAAGTCGATCATATTTTGCATCAACCACTGAGCTGCAATTACCCTATGATAAATTGTGCTCGTTTGCGTTACTGCTTTCCATAGGTTTGGACTGAAATATATTTTGTAAAATTTTAATGTGGACTGTTTTTCATTTAAACAAAATTAAATATTTAATAGAGCTCCAAACAATATGTCAACTAAGTAGGTTCCTTTGGATGATAATTTGTTAATGCCGGTTCCTAAAGGGTTTATTCGTAATAATGGGATCTTTCATCAGATATCTCGTTCGGAAAAGAAGTACTGTCAAGAAGAACTGGTTCAATAAATCCATCAATATCACAGTAACAGAGGTACAATGTTACAGTGCGCATTATTTCGGAGCAAATCGCATGATGGAAACTTTGCATTGGGAACTTAAGGTCTCATTGATGTTTACTACTTGAGAATATTTTAAATATGATTTTCCTCTTGCTAAAAAATCAATGTCTGTTCGATATAGTGTAGAGTTTGATAAAATCAAAGCTGATCAAGCGTATAGAGAGCCAATGTGGTTATCCGCAGGCTTATATGTCGAAACTCCAAATTGTAAAGATTATCAATCTAGTACAGTATATCAGTTCGTTGGCGCGCTTAGAGAGAAAATGTGTTGCCTTGAACAAAATTAAAAAATCATTAGTTCATGCTAAATTTGGTTTATTCTTCTCATCCTATATTTTTGTAAAGATTGTTACTATTTACGAAATAAGAAATACGCCATTGCATATATAATAGAACTTCCCAACAAAAAATATATAGAGGATAATATCTAAGCTCATTTTTGGCCGTGGTATGCCCTAACAAATTTGTGTAAAATTATATCATTACGAAGCAGTTTTTTTTAAATTACTGAGTTGCACACTTTTTACACTTTATATACAATGTGATGTTCAAATATGTTCGTAATTGCTATAGAAAAGTACAAGTCCAGAATTTTTAGGCTTACAGCATCAGGAGGACTATAGGATGAAAATTAAAAATAAGATATTAATTTCATATAAAGCGCAATAAAAAACATATTAAATAAGCACCCCAAATATAGAAACTTACATAAGGCCAAATTTACCTTGAGGATTGTTCATACAAATAAAGTAATGAGGGCACGCCTTGTGTCTTGAAATTCTGAAGTGAAACATTCATATATTGATTCATTATTTGCTCATTCAAATATAGAATGAAGACTAAACGGCGATATATAACCATAATTTTGTTCAACTCAACATGTTTTGTCCAACGTACTTTTCTAAGAATTTGTTTTGAAATTGAGAGCCTCTATGGGAAATGTATTATCTGAAAATGAACAAGGGAAATTTGAGTTGATAGCTTTACAAAACTCTAAAGGAACATATTAAGCAAATAACCGAATCGAAAATTACAATTTCAGCAATAATACATTAAAAACTAATTTTGATAAAATTTCTAATGATCTACGACCATGAAATTAACACGAATTTATCATCATGAAAGGCTATAATGAGAATTCTGTCCAAACATCAGAGAAATGTTAGAAAAAATTTAATTTTAAGTGTTGACTTCATCTTCTTTCTTTAAATCAAGTTTGCGAACTTGAAGTAAACACCAATCCCATTGTTTTTAACCAGTCGTCGAACAACATAACAAAACTACCGCCAGCCGCAACGCACTGACGCGTTTCGACCTTCCATGATCATCATCAGATTACGAAGGCAAAAGGGTGCGTCAAGCGAGACATAAATATCCCTATCTCCGCAGTCAAAGTTTTCTATTGTGCAGACAATACTCTTACCATAATTTCCAATCCGTCAGAAGCCATTTCGTTTATCTTAACACAAATGCTTTATTTTTAAGCAATTATTTATACAAGTTTGCTCGAATAAAGCATAACAATTTAGTAAAGCAAAATATAGATATTTATAATTTTATATTCACTTCTGCAACACGAAACCTGCTTTCATTATTGTCCTGGCTATTTCATCTTAATTCATGCACTTCGGCGAGGACTTTCTCTATTGTTTTCACGGTAACCTCAGATCAGACCTTTAGAGCGTTCTAGATCGCAAATGTGTCTACTGCCACATATTTTACACTTAGGCTTTCGTCTGGACAACCTACTTTAAAGATCAAGTGCGACAGTTCCTGATACGTCTGGCATGATGACAAAAACTGTATTGTGCTCTGCGTCCACCCTTTCCACACGATACGGGCAATTTTTGACAACAAGTAGTGTCATGAACACTACTTATGTATGTCGTCTCGTATAGGCTTGTCACTGTCTGGTGTCCACATATTTAGTTAGCAGTTATAGGCGCTACTTGATATCCGTTATTTTGCAGCATCCCTGGGATCCTAAGTTTATGTGATCATCTGGCAGTCTAATATGCCCTCCACAGACTATAGTTTTTGGAGTGAATCCTGTAGTTGTTGATATTGTAAACCATATGACCCTCTCGACAAAATGTAATTGTCTCTCCAGGATCCCCGAGTAACGCGGCACAGACAACTAAATATCTCTTTCATCGTCCAGTGTGCTCGCTCACCCGTCGTGTTGGTATGTGTGTTGTAAGTGGCTAGACAGGAATGATTTAAGTCAAAGACTTTGACCTACTCATTAAATTCTCTTGACTCAAACAGTGCACACTTATGTGTAAAAATAGCTTGTGAGGCACCAAATTGACTGAGCCATTGCTCTTCGAAACACTTTATAAACTTCTTTGTTGTGATTTTCTTCAATGGTACAAACTCGAACCATCGGGTAAAATTATCGACCAAGTAATTTATATAAGCTACCCAGCCACCAGCCAACAGCAGATAACCTTACAATCAATATACAGAAATTGGTTCTGTGCAAGAGCATTGAAAGCAATCTAGTTATCTTTACGTTTTTATGATTTACATCGCTGACATATGGTGCACTGTTGAAAATAGCTTCAATCGCAGTTGCATTCAAAGAAATCGAGTTGTCTTGTAGTTTGTATGATTTACATCGCTGACATATGGTGCTCTTGCAATGTCTAAATGACGCGCTTGGTGCCGGAGTGTGCAAACGTTTCATTTCATAAGGCCATCAATTCTGTTTGTATAGACTCCGACACAAACCGTTGCAATGATTTTCCTACTTTTTGCACAAATAGGCCGTTTTTCAAGCTCAATGCTCTATATTGTGCAGACACAACTCTGTCGTTTTATAAGTGAATAACTATTTCTAGGCATATGGCATTATTTCCCTGTACATTGAAGACATTGATAACTGGCAACACTCGCACAGCGCAAATGCTGCTGAGCAAATCGGGTGCCGCATTCTTGATTCCGGCTCAATGAATTAAATAAACATTGGTTGCACGGGCAGTGATAACAATTAGTTTTGATCAAGTTTGCGAACTTGATATAAAAACCTGACCCATTATGTACATATATTTGTCAGTATAAACTAAGTATTTTATAGTGTTGAAAAGGCAATTCATCCAGTAGACCGGTTTCGTCCTTATTGGGAACTCATCACGTACTGGCCAGAATTTGCCGCGGCAGGGCTCGAACCTTGGCACGTTTGCTTCGGAATCTGGTACTCTAACCACTGAGCCACCCTGCCGCACACTAAACACAATTTTCAGTTATATACTAACTAATGTATCTTGGTTAGCCTTTCCTTTAGTTAGAGTCTATATAGCGTCGTTTTAGCCATAAAGTTCCATCTAACCATTCCCAATCTGTCATTATAGAACAGATAATATGTTACATGGGGAAGTATTATTGAAATTAACATTTTTATAATAAAACGAAGATTGGTTTCGCGGGCGGTGATAACAATTACATTTAATCTAGGTTACGATATTGATATATACACGTGACCCATTATTTTCATACATTTTTCTGTATAAACTAAGCATTATATAGTGTTGAAAAGGCAATTCATCCAGTAGTCCAGTATTTTCTTTATTGGGAACTCATCACGTACTGTCCAGAATTTGCAGCGGACAGGGTTTGAACCTGTGCACGTATGCTTTGGAATCTGGTGCTGTAACCCCTGAGTTACCCTGCCGCACACTACACAAACTTATCAGTTATATATTAACTGTTGTTTCTTGTTTAGCCTTTCCTTTAGGTAGAGCCTATGTAGCGTCGTTTTAGCCTCAATAAGGACGAATCCGGTCTACTGGATGAAATGCCTTTTCAACACTATACAGTACTCGGTTTGTACTGCCAAATATATGTACATAATGGGTCATGTGTTTATGTTAAGATCGCAAACTTGATTAAAATTAATCGTTATCATCGCCTGCGCAAACAATATTCGTTTAATTATATAAACGTTCATTTCAATACCGTTCATATGTAATGTGGTATCTGTTCTATAATGACTGATTTGAGATTGTTACTTCATAAATTAGGGCTAAAGCGATGTTATATAGGCTCTACCTAAAAGAAACCCTAACCAAGCAACATTATTTAGCATATAACTGAAAATTGTGTGTAGTATGCTGCAGGGTAGCTCAACGGTTAACACCACATTCCGAGGCAGGTTCGAGCCCAGCCCGTGGCAAATATTGTACATTACCTGATAAGCTCCGGACTAACTGATTTTGCCCCAAATCATTCCACTAAGTTGTGCTGCCCCTGCTGGTTGTTGTAAAATGTCTCATGTGTGGTGTCGCCACAACTATTATGGTGGATTATATGACCGAAATTGTAGAGTCTAGGTACTTTCTTACAGGTTTCCCTGCGCGCTTAATATTGCACCGTATCTAATAAGATTCAACAGCATAAACACGATGATCTCATGTGTTTGCAACTTCGCAATGTACTCAGTTAGTTTGAACAACCTCATTTGGACATGCACACAATAATTGCATCTCATAAAACATCTTGCGCTCGAATATAAGCTTCATATTTTCTGAACCACAACTGTGGCTTTTCCACATCTAGGGGTGCATGCATAGGTTTTAATTCTGATGAAGTTATGGAAAAGCTCGTCATAGGTTCGTCTGCTGACTTTCGGGTGCGGTCGGCACTGTTAACTTCACTGATATTTATTGGGTCGTTCACACGGATTCCATCAGAAATAATTTTAACAGTTTCGTCCTGCCTAACTTCGCAGTAAGATTTGTGCAGAAAATATTCTTACTAAATTTTTCAATCCAATGGAATTCATTTCGCTCAACACAAATGCTATATTTTCAGTCAGTTTGCACGTATAAATCACGTCCATTTAGTGAAAAATAATATTAATTATTTTATATTCACTTCTGCAGCCCGATTGCTGCTTCCAACATTGTTATGACTGCTTAATCTAATTTTTTGTACTTCTAAGAGAACTTAGTATTGTATTTACTTCAGCCCTAAATAAGACAATTGGAGCGTTCTCAGCCTCAAAGCTAACTATTTCTACAATTAGCAATTATACCACAAGAATATATAATGAAAATCGAAAAATTGTGTAACATATTCCAGTGAATAAAACTGCCGAAAATGTTCCGTCCATGATCAAAATGATTAACGAGATAAAAGTGAAATATATTTGCGAAACTGGATTAATCGCAATTATCTGATCTGAGTGTTGACTAACACAGGTAGTTTTCCAGTAGTTTAATTTCTTCAACAAAATATTTCAGCTGCCTTTATCGACAAACTTCATTAGATGGTCCATTATTACTTGTTTAACAAATCGAACTAATGAAGCAAGCGTGGTATTTCCTCTCGCTATAATATTTATACTTGAGTGATCTTTCGCCTGTCACATGTATGTATGTGCATTTCTGTAGCTGTTGTGTTCATCCAAGTGGGACAAGAATGGATGAATAAGAATTTACCGTTTGCATGCGTTAGACTATTTGTATTATACACTCCATGTAAAATGATGTAACTGAGATTGCCCTCACATTTTCTGGTGGAAAGAGACCAATAATTCCAAAACACTCCTCATAAACACATGCCATTAAGAGTGATAAAGCTAGAAATCAGAATTAGAAATGCAAGTGTAAAATTTAAATTCAAACCACTCCGGTTGTACTCACAATAGACATGTTAATATCAATTATTGGCATAACATTAAATAGGTGCACGTCACGCATGGTTATGTGTATGTGTATACACAACTAAAAAGATTCAGTTAAATATAATTAATACACATTTACGTAAGTATGATTGAAACTGTAGTCAATGGACACTAATTTACCCTTTGCACGCGTTAGATTAAACATTTGAACTGCTGTATTATTAGAATGATCTCAATAGGTAGGGTGGGGTTGCAAGACACAAAATAAGCGTTCAAATCATTTAGAATTTTAACGTCGAACGAGTAGTTAAAAGTGAAATTTAGGAAGAATATATTCTCAATCATAGATTAGCCACTAATTGAATAATGAACCCACTAACAAGTCAATCTTAATCCGATGTTCTTAATATTTCACTGTAGCTAGCTTCAGGTTCCAAATTATGCAATTGTCTTTTCCTGGGATTTGCTAATGCGCTATACCAAAGCGAACCTAACGATTTTTCAATAGCTGTTTCATTCGTAATACTATCTCTAGATTTAATCAATCTTGTCATCCTATTACGATTAAATATTGCTATGCGTTTGTAATCAACCCAGTTATTTGTGTGTCCAGTTTCTACTACATGACGAGCAAGATCAGATTTAGTAATATGTCTATAGTTAAATGCAGTTTTATGTTCACTTATTTTTAATTTGATTAGACGCGTGGTCTCACTAACATACATGAGACTACAAACATTGCAAGGCATTTAATGCACTCCTGATATTTCTAAGGTTTCAATCTTTCCTTTTTGGTCAGGCAGTATAATGCCTAGTGTAATGGATAGTTTTAATACGGTCCTTATATTGTATTTTAATGCAATTAATTTCACTTTCCTACTCTATAAAGTGTCCGGTAATATCATGACCTTACGCTCTTCCTTCCTCTTGTCCGCTTTATGTGTCTCAGAATAGAATTAAATATTCTCAGGATATCCGTCATTGTTGCATCTATTAAGCGAAGAGCATAACTGTTAGCCTTGAATATATCGCGCAGTCTACCAAATTCTAACTTCCTATGCTTGATATCTGTTAATCTGGGACTTCTAAAGAATAATGACATTAGGATAAAGATTTTCATACGATACGTTTGATTGGACTTGAAATTAAGGAGGATTCCGGAATAAGCATCCTTCCTATAAATATCTCTTTCTAATTTCGGACCATTTCTAATTAATTTGAAATTCAAATATTGTAATTCTTATAATGATTCATTTTTCAGATTAAATTGAAGATTGCTCATTCGATTAGCTAAGTTTAAGAAATTTACCATCTCATTCTCACCATGGTTCCAGATCATTAATAAACGTAGATACAATTTTGGTTTCATTGGAGTCTTATCTAAGAGAATATTTTCCAAGTAATGCATAAAGATATTTGCTATTGTGACCGACAGAAATTGTCCCTTTGGAGTACCTCGAAGTGGTTTATAAAATTCTTTTCGAAATTTTGAAATAATTATAGAACATACATAAAAATATCATCTCCATGACGTGTCCAATCGTCATTTTACTTCCTTCTAATATTAAGGGGTGATGAGCTAGAAAACGTCGAAAACAACCCAAGGCCTCAGGCACCTGTATATTCGTGTACATAGATACTACATCTAAACTTACTTATCTATCCTTTTTATCTAGCATACATTTATCAACAATTTCAACCAACAGTTATGAGGTTAATAGGGTATGTTCTAAGAAATAGGAATATTTTCTTTATCTATGACAGAGAAACTTAGAAATTCTATATGTTGGCGAGTTTTGGACATTCACAGTAATTCGTAATAGATTATCAGACTTGTTCACTTTAACTAAACCATATATTCTGGGTGCAAATGTATCTCTTTGTGTGAGAGTGTTACCGTAAGACAAATCAAATTCCTCCCTATCAATCATATTATTGATTAATAATTTTACTTGACCTTGTAACCTATACACGGGGTCTTTATTTATTTTAATGTATACTTCAGCACTTCTTAACTATTCTAACATTTTATTATTATAATCGGATTGATTCATTAGAATTCTAGCTCCTCCTTTATCCGCTTTTAGACATATAACATTATTTGATAATAAATCCTTTCTCAGACCTTTAATTTCATAGTTAGTCTTAAATTTATCCTTTTGGTGTGTTAAAACCATTGAGGCAAGGTCTTATTCAAATTTCACCATACACTTGTCTGGAAGAAGTTGTGCCGTTCTGACAGCCACTGTAATTACCTCATTCCTAACCGATCTTTCATTAGGAATAGTCTTGTTTAAACCACAGTTAAGTAGTTCAACTTGATCACTCTTAAGAATCACTGTTGATAGGTTTACTATTCTGTTAGTCACGATTAAATTATTAGTTTTTGGGGTCCATAAATCAGCTAGTTTTCTATCATGTCTAATTCTGACTTTTTAATTTCTCTATTACGGGCTTTATCTTTCAAATCCTCAATGCATTTAAAATACTCCACGTGCAAAAGAGAAATTAGCATCGATTTTAAGTTAGTTTTCTCCTTAAAAGTTTGATTTTACATTCAACTAAATCACGAATTAAAGTTTTAATAATATTTATGCAATGGTCATGCTTAAGAGGCATGTTATACGCATTTAATTTAAGATTTAATTTAAAACGAAAGTATTTAGGAATATCATCATTCTTTAAATAAATATTCAAAAAGCAAATATTTGACACTTGCCTCACGATTTGTTTTTTTCGTCCAGTGTATATATTATACCATATGACGGTTTTGTAGTCATAACTCCATGCTAAATTTTGCTTAAAAGTAAAATATTTTTGCGAAACTGGATTAATCGAAATTATCTGATCCGCGTTTTGACTAACACAAGTAGATTTCCAGTAGTTTTATTTCTTCAACAAAATAACTCGGCTGCGTTTATCGGAAACCTTCTTCAGTTTTTCCTTTCTCACTAGTTCATCAAATCAAATAATCGATTAGATAAGACTCCACTGAAACCAAAATTGACCTACATTTCTTGAATGATATATTTTTGATCTAGAACCATGATGATAATGAGATAGTAAATTACTTAAATTTAGCTAATCGAATGAGCGAACTTCAATTTACTCTGAAAAAGGAATCATCAGGTAAATCACCATTTTTGGATGTCAAATTAATTAGAAATTGTCATAAATTATAAAGAGATATTTATTAGAAGAATACTTATTCCGAAATCCTTATTAATTTAAAGTCCAATCACCCGTATCTTATGAAAATCTGTATCCTTCAGTCATTGATTTTTAGAAGCCTCAGATTAACAGATATCAAACATAGGAATTTAGAATTAGGTAGATTACGCGATATATTCAGGGCTAATGGTTATCCTCTTCGTTTAATAATTGCAACAATGACGAATATCGTGAGAAAATTTAATCCTAGTTTGAGGTACATAAAAACGGACAAGGGGAAGAAAGAGCGTAAAGAAATGGTAAAAACCCGACTCTTTATTAAATAGAAAATTGAAATAAATAGCATTGAAATACAATATAAGGACCATTGTGAAACAATCCTATACACTAGGAACTATATTCCTTAGCCAAAAATAAAAGATTAAAACCTTAGAAATATCACGAGGGCATAAAATGCCTTGCAATGTTTGTAGTTTCATGTATGTTAATGAGACCATGCGTCTAATAAAATTAAAAAGAGTTGAACATAAAAATGCATATAAGTATGGACATATTACTAAATCTGATCTTACACGTCACGTATTGGAGACTGGACACACTTTTAACTGGGTTGATTCCAAACGCCTAGAAATATTAAATCCTAAAAATTTGACAAGATTGATTAAGGAATCTATCGAAATTAAATCTAGAGATAATATTATGAATGAAACAGCTGTTGAAAATCGTTAGGTTCCCTTTGCAATACTGCATTAGCAAATCCCAGGAAAAGACAATTGCACGATTTAGAAACTGAAACTAGCTGCAGTGAAAGAATAAGAACATCGGATTAAGATTGACTTGCTAGAGGGTTTATTATTCAATTAGTGGCTAATATATGATTGAGAATATATTCTTCCTAAATTTCACTTTTTACTACTTGTTCGACGTTAAAATTCTAAATGATTTGAACGCTTATTTTGTGTCCTGCAACCCCACCCAACCCATTGAGATCATACTAATAATACAGCATTTCAAATGCTTAGTTTAACGCGTGCAAAGGTTAAATTAATGTCTATTGATTGCAGTTTTATTTATATGTACGTAAATGTGTATTAATTATATTTAACTGAATCTTTTTAGTTATGTATACACATACGCATGCACATGCGTGACGTGCACCTATTTAATGTTATGGCAATAATTGATATTAACGTGTCTATTGTGAGTACAACCGGAGTGGTTTAAATTTAAATTTTACATTTTCATTGGTGATTCTTATTTCTAATTTTATCACTCTTAATGGCATGTGTTTATGAGGAGTGTTTTGGAATTATTGGTCTCTTTCCACCAGAAAATGTGAGGGCAATCTCAGTTACATCATTTTACATGGAGTGTATAATACAAATAGTCTAACGCATGCAAACGGTAAATTCTTATTCATCCATTCTTGTCCCACTTGGATGAACACAACAGCTACAGAAATGCACATACATACATGTGACAGGCGAAAGATCACTCAAGTATAAATATTATAGCGAGAGGAAATACCACGCTTGCTTCATTAGTTTGATAAGAATGAAGTAATTTTATAATGGAATTAGTGTGTTCAGTTGGAAATTTGATTCGTAATGTCGTGAAATGTAAACATATATCTGTCATATAAGATTCTTTCTTTAATAATGAGCAATGACAAGAAATTCACAGTTAAATATGAAGGAAACCAATTATGAAAATTGAGTCTAAAAAGCAAAAAGTTCGTTTAAGAATGTCAATAAGTAATCTTATTTATTTACATATGGAATTTATTAGCCATCTTTGCTTATTTATATTATTTTTTTGTGGATAGAATTACACCATCAAAAATGCTTACTACAATGGAATATCCATTGTAACAAATTCCATAGACAGTCTTATGCTAATTTTTACATGTTAATATATGGAATGCCTTATCTCTTGAAGGAAAATGCGCGTTTATTGTTGAAACATCTTTGCTCAATTTCACCTGCTACCCTTGACAAATTTAAACATGGTTTTACAGTAGATCATTCACCTCTAACGAATATTTTGTCTATTTGGAATTCCGTCATAAATCTGGATGTAAAAAAATTGATTTATTTCTAATTTACGTAGATAACTCAAAATCGTTCGAATAAATTTATTTTGATGCTATTATAAAAGCTGTAATTCACTAAAGTGAATCCTTTTATTTGAGATTGTTGAACGCTTATCCATATAATATAACTCCAACTATTCAGGTTAGTATTAATTAATCTATATTTCTGCAAGTTATTTACAGATTAACTCAGTGTTTCAGTATGCGTCCGCTTTTGTTTAAAATTTATTATTTGTTAGTACAAAGGGTAACCTAATGTGGTCAGAAAAGTAAATTGGCCGACGATTTGAAAATTTTCTTCCTCATAAATCAAAATTATACTGATTATTTGATGAACAATATAACTTTGGTTATTTACGATTTGATTAGACAGTTAATGAACCTAGGATTAAAAGTAAATTTTTATACTCCAAGTGTTATAAATTCGTTATCAAAACTGTCTAGATCATATATTATTATAGTATTGTTCAATTTTAATCACAAACATTAACTGTTTGCAGCTTTCTCCACACATACAACACACACACACACACACACATATATATATATATATATATATATATATATATATATATATATATATATATATGAGCAATACAATTAAAGATTAATTGATTGCGTGGATAGTGAATACGGTTCCGTAAATCAAGTTTGCGAGTCACACGTACTGACGCATTTCGGACTTCCATGGCCATCATCAGAGTACGACGGCAAACTGGTTAGTGAAGAACAAACCACAATTCAAATAAAGAGAAAGTAAACTTGACTTGAATAATTTTAAGCACAACCCGGCAAATATTAACTGCTGAGTTGTATTGTAACACGCGGCTCCGCGTTACAACCCAACCCAGTTTAATTTTGGCAAGTATAATTCTCTTTAAGGTCAAATAGTCTCATTCTGGTTTTACACAATATTTCTATTAACCGTGATTTCAGCAACAATCTCTGTTAGTTTCAAGCATTTTTAATTGAGATTTCTTGAACTTCAAATTTAATTGTAATTAATAGGGTTTTGAATAAGAATGGACACCCGCGCGCGATACGCAGATAACATGCAGTGGATTTATGTGACTTAACGCTCAGGATTTAATCATATTGTTTATTGTTACTACTCTTATACCGAGATGGTAACTTGTGTTAACAATATTGATATCTCTCAAAATCTAGCATACAGTGGATTATTGTAACAACGCAAAACTTGGATTTAATTACAGTGTTTATTGTGACTACTCTTATACCGAGATGGTAACTTGTGTTGATAATATTGATAACACTCAAAACCTAGCCTTCAGTGAACTAATTAATTGTGGTGCTTATTGTGACTACTTTTACACGATTTTTATCTTTGCTTAATAACATTTTGATTAATAAAACAATGACTTGATGCTGTGGTCTTCTCACATCACCCTTCGGGAAAGGGCCATGGATTAATCATGAACGCGGATCGTAATAACATTTACCAGATATTATGTAGGAGGACAATATCACACTAAATAGACAAATAGCTCGCAGAACCTGTTACATTAGCTACAAAACCTCCTAGAGTATTAACTATATATATGTATCGGAAGCAGCAAAATGTTTATGTTCGTGAGTATACAGAAATTGTGCAACCGACATTTCAGTCAAGTACAATGTATGCAAGACTACTAGAGGGGAGAGCCGCATAACTTATTTTGCTATCCATATATATGCATTGCAGTTTAATCTTCGCTAGTCAGTTTGATTTCGTACTCTGATGATGATCATGGGAGGTCAAAATGCGTCAGTAAGTGGGATTGACAGTAGTTTTTCTATGTTGTTCGATGACTGGATAAATACATTGGCATTGATGTTAACTTCAAGCTCGCAAACTTGATTTAAGTAATTCTTACAACCGTGCAATCATTTATTGTTTAATTGCTGATAAACTAGACTTAGTAACTTTTTAATGAGTCCTCTTAATCAAGTTTATATACACAATTGTCCATTGTGTATGCTTATACAATAACTTAATCTGCTAAACCATAAATACTGTAAAGTCAAAAATTGTGCCCAATATTTATAGATTACAGAAGACAAATGGCAAATACCTTTCAAAATTCTTATTTGTACAAACTCTAACATATTAGCAAATCCTTTTTAACTTGGTCGCAAGTTGCAGCTGCAAATCTACAGAGAGTTATTTTCCCAAAAAGATACATTTTTAGTTTCTTAAAACAGCCATCAAAAATTTTATGTCTATCTGTATAGCAGCTGTACAATGAATATTTATTACAAGATACATAACTTCCTGTCTTATTCGGATATCGATTACATCGTCAAATAATGAATCAGGGAGGTATGTGCAATATAGGTCAGTTCCACAACAAATTTATGACACATGAGATTATTAATTTAATTTTTAATCCTCGTTTCATTAAATGTCTAATCAAATCGTAAACATACAATGTTACACTATTGATAGAATATTCAATTTTTGGATCTACGAGGAACACAATTTTTGGAATCATCAGCAATTTTATTTATCTGACCACATAAGATAAACTTTTGTATGAACCAAAAATAAATTTGGACCAAATTCGGAAGCATACTTAAACACTTAGTGATAGTTCGATCTGGTGAAAAAGAGATTCCATTTCACTAGGTAGGATCGACTAGTGTACAAATCGTACTGGGTCTGAGCATCAATTCGGGATAATCTGGTGTTGGACAGAAGGTGAGGGCAGAGCAGCTGCATAAGTCGACCGACAGAGTTCATTGTCGTGGATTTTGAGTTTCTGTAGGTTAGTATTGGCTAGAATAAAGTCGGCTAAATTGAAGCTTGTGGGGAGTCAGAATGTTAATGTCGCGTGCAAGTTTCACTCGCTTCAGTTAAGCGAGATTATGACTGATTGAAGGCAAGAAGGAATCAGCGTCAAATGTATACCGTCAGATGGTCCAGTTGAATTTGCGAGTTTCCGGTAGTTCTTTGAAACAGAAAGAAGATATTTAGTAGAGAAAATCGTGGCAAAGTATTCAATATTTGGATGCGGTAGAATAAAAATGGAAAGAGGGGGTCAAGAATTAGAAATATAGAATCAGAGGTAAAAATTGGAAATTGGAGGCTAGCCAGAAGAGACTTCACACTCCGAATCTAGTAACAAATAAATAGCCTATGGATAAAAAGATGTGTTATGGGTTACAGGGAACCAATTTCGCTTCTAATCGGACGTCACGTATAGGAATTTGTTAAAGACGGGATTGCGAGCCGACTTTTTAAACTCGTTCTGGGTTAGGAGCTTTATTTTCGAGGGAAGAGCGTTGAATACATTTGTGACTTTGGAAAAGAGATATATTTTGTTAAATATATTGGAAGTATAATTGGATTGAATTGAAAAGTTGCTATGGTGTGTAGGATAATGGTGAACTGGGTGAGCGAAAAAAGACAGTGATGGGCTAGTTGTGATCTTATGACCGAAAGAAATGACATGTAAGTGACGTATAAAGCATAGCGGAAGAGGGTTAACGAGGAATAGGCGTTCCCGATAATTCTGGTTGTGAAAGAAGCCTCGCTTTAGAAATTTGGAGTAAATCTGTTCGATGGCGTAAGAGGAGGCTAGAGTGGGAGGACAGTATAATTAGCTAGCGTATGATTTGAGAGGTAAGATGTAGATCTTGAAAAATGTGAGTTGGTGAGTTGGGTCGTTAGCCTTAAATCGGATCAAACGGGCCCACTTGAAGAGTTTGGAAGTATTATGCTTAAAATATGGAGAGAAGTCTAGAGATTTTGAAAAATAGATGCCAAGGTGCTTGGTCGAGTCTATTATTTCAATATCAAGGTTATAATTTGCATCCGGGATAGAAGAGAATCGGTCCGAAGAGAATTTCATCAAATAAGTCTTAGTGGGGTTTAGACTGAGACCGATTTTGCTAATCTGCGAATGGAGCGGGGATAATAGCTGAGATATAAGAGGTAAGGAATAGTTGTATGCTGTAGGGTTACTGAATACTATGACCATGTCATCTGCATATTTAAACAGCTTGAATAGGTTGTCTTCAATCTGCACCTGTGCGAGTGTAAGTTTGAAATAATAGAACCAAATACGGAGCTCCGGGGAACTCCAGCTCAGACAAGGGCTGAGCTCGAGTAATAATTTCAGACTTTTACAGTTGCGCATCAGTTTCAGAGACAGTAACTTATAAGATTGAGGTCGTTGCCGCAAATATTACTGTTCAACAAGGCGGATTCAATTGTAGCATACGACAATGAATCAAAAGCTTTTGATATATCTAGGAGTAGGAGAGTGCATTCATGACATTTGGCGATAGAGGAGTAGAAGAGATCAAGGGCACTGACTAAGTTGGTGGAAGAGGAGCAGCCATTCAGGAAGCTCTGTTGATCGTCGATGAAGTAGAAGTTAACCCGAGACTTAATGAAAGAGTAAATTAAATTGTATAAGACTCTATCGAAGATTTTAATGTAAGGGACGATAGTTATTGAGCGGAGATCTTTGAATGAGGAGATTGACGATGTGCCATTTTTTAAGATAAGATAAATTGTTAAATTAAGCCATTCCGGGGGAAGATAGGTAGTTTTCAGGTATCGGTTGAAAGCATCAGCAACCAGAGAGAATAGATTCTAACCATGAAGGGCAATTATGCTGACCGAGACACCGTACTGATTAAATTGGCATTTAGATTTGTTGACTATGATTGTTTAAACAACGGAGTCCAGTTAAATGTTGAACCAGCGTAGGTTCTCAGCGTCTCCGATGTTGATCATTTCAGCAGGCGGAGTGGGAATGGAGTAGGAGTAGAATAGATAGTTTAGCTAATCGTCAGCAAAACTGGAGTCGTCCGACCGAGAGAAGTATATATATATATGAGGTTATGCACTTTTGTAGCAATTAGTGTTTGATGACTGCGAAATGTTTCCGGGAGTTAGGTGCCGTTGTTTATTGATAACCTGATTAATGTTCTTATCGATACATCGGTGTGCGAGAGCGCGAACAAGTGATCATCCAGAGTTGCGTGCAAGGTTGTCGCGTGCTTTAATCAGGGTGTTCAACTTTTTCAACGCGGATCTGTGTTGAATAGAGGTGGCAGAATAGAAAGTGGGAGGATAAAACATTATGGCCATCGGAAAAACACGAGGAGAGACTGTCTGGGAGAATAAGATCCTTCCAGTTAACGGCGTCACAGAGTCGGCTAAACTCTTCCCAGTCGGTGAATCGCCTGAATGATTGAATGTCCTCTCTATAGATAGAGGATAGAAGAGAAATAAGGAAGGATATCTAGCAGTGATCGAGATTAGGTAAGATCCACCGTAATAAGACATTGGTCATATCTTTGTTGGAGAGGACACAATCAATTTGGTTGTTCCCTCGGGTGGCGAAGTGCACAAATTGATTTAGTAGATTGTCCGCAAAGAGCCGAAGCAATAGCTGATTTTCAGAAGTTAGATTTTGCCAGATTACCAGAGGGAGGTAAGGGTCGTCTACAACAATGAAAGGATTGGAGTTATCAAAGAAAAAAGTGGACATAAGTTGATCCCCAAGAGTTTGGTCGATTATTGAGTGTCTGGAAGTATGTAGACAACGAAAACAGATACGCTTTGGTTAAGAATCAGTAGCTGAAACGAAAAAATTCTAATCCTAGTGAGATCGGTGTAGACAAACGTTTGGGCATAAAAGAAAATCAGACATAGGCAGCCAGACTTCCCCCTCGACTGACAATTCTGTTGGTGTAACCATTGATGAGAAAAAGGTCATCGCAGTGTATGGAAGTGGACAGCCATGTTTCGACAAAAATGCACTTGTCTAGCGTGTTAGAGGATAAAAATGCTCGCAGTTGTTTGATTTTTGGCGTAATGATAAGAATTGCTGAAAGGAATCCGTGAGAAAGAGGGTTAGACCGGGGAGAAGAAGCGAGCGGGAGCTTTTGCAGGCAGTCGGAGCGAGACCGCGGGCTGATGAGGGTGACTGATCGCTTGCTGACGAGAATCGAGTGGTCAGCGACGATCTGAATATTCTTATTCCCATTTTTGTCAGGCGGGTGAGGTAATTGGAGGTTTTGAAAGCAGGAAGGAGCGAGCTATCTGAGCTTGATGGGACGCTCTGGAACGGTGTTGCGGAGGTGGGAGGGGACAAGATCTGACCAGAAGTAGAGGCAGTGGAGATATGGGGGAGGTTCCGGGATTTGTGGTCTTTGCTTCTTTGATGGAATGTATCATCCATAATAATCTTAATAAAAAATAATCAAATTAGGATAATAAATTAGATTAATAAATGAAGAGTTTTATCTACTGACTTTCATAATTGAACTTTTACATTTCTAGATTCAATTTTAATCATTAGTCTACATGGCATTTCATGCCATTACATATCAAAATACTAATGACAGCATAAAATCATTACATTTTATCCACTAGTAATACCGGATTCTAATATCTTTATATGTAAAATAGTTTTGCCCGTTTTATTCTTTTTTATCTTTGTTAAAGAAATACCAATTCAGATTTATTTCTTAGTCTTTCATGTCTAGTCTTAGTTTTTTTATACTTAAGAGCAGATTTAATTTTTTTAATGTCTGTGTTTATTCTTGGCTTTTATTGGCGTCTATCAATTCTTCTTGGAATAGTATCCATAAACTAATAAATTGGAAACTTACCTGATCTCCGTTTTGACTAACGCAGCTTTAATTGTTACAGTAGTTTTCCTTTTCCGATATATTTCGGATAAACTTATCGATAGTCTTCATCAGTTACAATGTTCGTCACAAGTTTAACAAATAAAACTAATGAAGCAAGCGCGTTATTTCCTCTAGCCATAATATTTATACTTCAGACTGACCTTTCATTAGATATTTGCGTGTCACATGTGTGTGTGCATTTTCATAACTGCTATTGTCATCTAAGTATTTGAGACTAGAGTGGCTGAATAAGAATTTATAATTTGCATGCGTCAATTATTCGTTTTATACACTCAATTTAAAATGCCGTAACTGAGATTGCCCTCACACTTTCTGGTGGGGGGAGACCAATAATTCAGGAACACTTGTCATGAAAACATGCCATAAGTGATAAAATTTGAAGTCCATAAGACCCATGTCCATGTTAGATTTCAATTCAAACTACTTAGTTTGCACTCAAGATAGACTGGTTAATAAAAATTATTGTAATACCAATAAATAGGCGCACGCCACACATGTGCATGTGTATGTGTATACATAACTAAAAATCTCCGTTTAAATATAATTGATACACACGTACGTACATCTAAATGAAAATGCAATCAATAGACATTAATTTATCCTTTGCACTCGTCAGACAAAATATTACTTTTAATATTGTATTATTAGAATAATCTCAATAGGTAGGTTTGGGGTGCAAGACACATGCACATGCGTGGAGTGCGCCTATTTATTGCTATGAAAATAATTGTTATTAACCAGTCTATCTTGAGTGCAACCTAAGTATTCTGAATTGAATTTTAACATGTACATTGATCTTACGAACTTATAGTTTTATCACTCATGATATGTCTTTATGACAAGTGCTTCTGAATTATTGGTCTCCCCCACCGGAAAGTGTGAGGGCAATCTCAATTACGGCATTTTACATTGAATGTATAAAACGAATAATTAACGCATGCAAATGATAAATTCTTATTCAGCCACTCTAGTCTCAATTAGTTAGATGAAAATAGCAGTTATAAAAATGCACACACACATGTGACACGCGAATATCTAATGAAAGGTCAGTCTGAAGTATAAATATTATGGCTAGAGGAAATAACGCGCTTGCTTCATTAGTTTCGTTTGTTAAACTTGTGAGGTACATTGTGACTGATGAAGACTATCGATAAGTTTAGCCGAAATATATCGGAAAAAGAAAACTACTGGAACAATGAAAGCTGCGTTAGTCAAAATGCAGATCAGGTAATTAAAATTAATTGATTTTCGCATAAACAATTTTTATTCAAATTTAAAACTTATTATTCGATAGATTTAACACCAGATATATAAAAGCATTTGCATCCAGATTCGTCAACCACACATAGATAAACAACATGCTGAGATTATAAAGTCGATTCCAATTAAATCTTACATATTTTAAGCGTGCGTTGGAGATGGTTACAATCTGCTTTTTCTCATTTGGATAATCCTATTTATAAAATATATTTGCTCATGATCCAATAGATAAAAATATTTAGACACGTCTTAATAACAACGAGATACAACTTCATTCTCTAAAAAATGATCTAACCATTCATAATTGCTAGTTAGTTAATTAAAAACTGGTATAAAATCATGAGTACCAAATGAATAAAATATATCACTCTTTCGAAACTTGTTAAACTCACCTACTACATGGTTATTTCACTGAGAATCAAACAGATAGTGCACAAATCTAATAAACATAACATCGTTCTTCAATTTTGAATGCAACGATCTATTAACATGTCGATAAGCAGATTATCAATTTTAACTGTAATAAAACTAATAAAAAGTAATATTATTTAAATTCAAATGTTTGGCTTTATATAAGGATTTCACACTTGTAAGAAACTCATTGCATCGTTAATTGAACGGCCTTTCTTTGCGAAAGTGGTAATAAGTGTAAATATTCATTTTGTGAATATCAATATTAAAATTAAGTCATGTTTTAGCTAAAATAGAAGTCATAATATTTTTTTAACAAAACCGGATAGCATGAAACTTTTGCTCTTAAAACTGCGAATGTTCGCTTAAAACATCCAAAAACAAATTCTGTCATCAACTTGTCTTCACTACCAATATATCAATGAATTTAGTTATTTGACAATACTAGGGCTGAGAATAAACAGTAAAAAGACGAGAGCTTTAAAAATAGGTAACAGAACAGAATTTAATTATGTTTATTTTCCTGATGCTGTGATTAATGATGTTTTTGAGATTAAACTTAAGCAAGAAATTAAGGATTAAGCAATAACTATTCAATGCGCAGCTTCTGCTGAGAGATATATTGAAAGGATAGTAGGCAGTGCCAAGAACAGATGGTCACTAATAAATAGAAATATCTTATCGAATGACATAAAATTTGCAATGTTTATAATATGAATAAGACCGATATTAGAATATGCTGTCGCTACTTGGAATCCATTAAAAAGTGTTTGTCCAAAAAGATAGAAGCTGTGTAAAGAAAATTTGTGAAACAAATTAGTCCTACCTCCTGCACTATATACGCCACTAGATTATAGTCTGCATCACTGCAAACTTTATGGTTTTGGTGGATGTGCTATTGCATAAAAGTTTTCCATTTGAACCAGTGGACTGGTGCCTATATGAACCCAATAAGAAAGAGTCATGAAGTTGGAACTAGATCTGGACATTTGGCAATATCTCCTCCTTTGGTGTAGAATGCTGCAAGCAAGTTATTCACTTTTTCGAAAACTTACAATATTTACAATCTATTCCCAAAGGGGCTTAAAGAAACGCCTCCATCTAAGATGTCTTTTAAATTTTTATGTAATGAACTAGAAAAAATCTACAATCCTGCTGATATTTTTAATTTTGATTATGATAATACTTTCGCATGGTTGAATAAAAGACAAGGATAATTGTGATCAGCAACATGATTTCTTGAGATTTTTATTTAGAATTGAATAGAATAGAATATCTTTATTTGGATTCAAACCAAACATGTTCCATCAAATAATAAAATTGGAAAATGTACAATTTATAAAAAAAGTTATCACATCACATAAAATTAAGCAATTAGTCTCATGTAGATAAGTATATCTCACTAGTTGTACTGTAAAATATATCAATATCAGAAAGTTCGGCTGTAAAGAATAATAGATACATCATCAATATAGGAAAAATGAAGGTATAATTTGAATATAACATTATAGAATAGAATAGAATAGAATATCTTTATTTGGATTCAAACCACACATATTCCATCAAATAATAAAATTGGAAAATGTAAAATATATATTAAAAAAATTATCACATCACAATAATTGTGCAATTAATCTCATGTAGATAAGTATATCTCACTAGTTGTACTATACAATATATCAATATCAGAAAGTTCGACTGAGAAGAATAATATATACATCATCAAATTAGGAACAATTAAGGTATAATTCGAGTGCAACATTATGCAAAAAATGAGAACCATGACTAGCAATTGATTGTATGTAATGTTAACTAACATAAAGATATAGTGCATAAAATTTCAATTATAATAATACAAAACTTGGAAATAAAAATCTCAAGAAAATCTGTTTCCGATAACAATTATCCTTGTCTTTTATTCAACCATGAGAAAATATTATCATAATCAAAATGAAAAATATCAGCAGGATTGTAGACTTTTTCTAGTTCAGTAGATAAAAATTTAAAAACATCTTAGATGGAGGCATTTCTCTAAGCCCCTTTGGCAATTGGTTATAAATTTTGTAGATTTTCGAGAAAGAGAATAACTTGCTCGCAACATTTCCCACCAAAGGAGGAAATATTGCCAAATGTTCAGATCTAGTTCCAACTTTATGACTCTTTCTTATTGGATTCATATAGGCACCAGCCCAGTGGTTCAAATGGAAAACTTTTATGCAATAACACATCCTCCGAAACCACAAAGATTGCAGTGATACAAACTGTAATCTAGAGGCGTATAAAGTGCAGGAGATAGGACTAATTTGTTTCACAACTTTTCTTTGTACAGCTTTTTGTCTTATTGAACAAACCCTTTTTTAATGGATTCCAAGTAGCGACAGCATATTCTAGTATCGGTCTAGTCCATATTATATACATTTTAAGTTTTATGTCATTCGATAAGATATTTCGATTTATTATTGCCCATCTTTTCTTGGCACTGCCTACTATACTTTCAATATGTCTCTCAGCAGAAGCTGTACATTGAATAGTTATGCCTAAATCCTTTATTTCTTGCATGCGTTTAATCTCAAACACATCATTAATCACAGCATCATGAAAATAAACATAATTAAAGTTTGTTCTGTTACCTATTTTTAAAGCTCTCGTCTTTTTATTGTTTATTCTCAGCCCTAGTGTAATAAAATATCTACTCAAATCATACAAATCTAATGTCACATTATTTTTGGAGAATTCGACATGTTTTGGATCAATTGGGAAGATTATTTTTAAATCATCAGCGAATTTGCAAACTCGACCGTTAAGGATCTTAGTTTCGAAATGTGCAAATACGATTTTAAATAAAATTGGCCCCAAACTTGATCCCTGTGGAACTCCACTTGTTACTCGTTTCGATTTTGATATCAAATCGTTTACTTGAATACTCATTCTTCGATTATATAAATAGTATTTAAGTAATCTAAAAATATTCGGATCAATATTCAACAAACTAATCGCATTCAAAATAGCATCAAAAGATATAGAGTCAAAAGCTTTTGAGATATCTATAAATACAATTAATGCATCTAACTTATTCTCATCTAATGTAATTACATGTTTCCACATAGAAAGCATATTAGTAGTTGTCGATCTATCTTTCGTAAAGCCATGTTGACATAAATCAAAATCAGCCGGCAACATACGTTCTAAATGATCTAGTATCAATCGTTCTATTATCTTAAAAAACGAAGGGATAATAGAGATTAATCTATAATCACTGGCGCACGTTGGCTTACTTACTTTTGGCAACGGTTTAGCTACTATCGTTAGTATATCGATTGGTAATTTCCCATTCTTCAAAATTCTATTTATAAAGTTGCAGAGCGCATTCGTAAAAGTTAAGGGTAATTGAAGCAGGTTATCAATCGAAATACCAAGATGATCTTTTTGTTTTTTTGATTTGATTTTTAACATTAATTTTATCAATTCATCACTGTCAATAACAAGTCCTGGTTCCTCGTCTCCCAAAGGATCAGGTAGTTCTATGAAATTTCATTCATTCTGTGGATACATATCAAATTGCCAAATACTTCATCCAATTCACAAAGAAATTCATACTCAGTTTAATCCACAGGTAATATAAGCTTTAACTTTTCCTTATATTTACTGTAATCTGTGAGGAGTTTGTATCCTAGTCTAGGATTACTCTTCATTTTGGCCAAAATAATTCGTTCTGATCTTTGACGAATTATCAGCAGTGATGAATTAATTTCGTTATCAATGAAATCTAACCTCATTTGTTTAATACTATTGATAAGACTACACTTTATTATATTATCTCGTTTAATTCTTAGTTTACATAATTTCCTATTAATTCGTTTCGGTATAATGTCCGTAAACGTAGATGCCTGAAATAAAATAGATAATAACGATGAAACAGAAGAAACAAATTCGTCAGTGTTCAAGAAATAAAAACTTTCATAATCAATCAGTATGCTTAATTCTCTAAAAAGATTCCAGTTGATTCTGGAACAGTGCACGTGTGCGTTTTCTGTGTTTTGCTACTCAAGGTGTTCCATTGAAAAATAATTTGTTTGTGATCCAATTCTTTGAAATAATTAACAACACCATAACTGTGTGATTTCACCGTTTCAATTTCTAAGTATACATGATCTAAGCATTGCGAACCTCTAGTTGATTCATTTACAATCTGCTTGAGATCATGATTAGAAAAAAATTGATTATTTCACAGTCATGTAACTTATTAGAGTCACCTACCACTACATTATAGCCATGACCGTCAAAAATAGACTGAAGAGAATTGGTAAATGTTTAATCATCATACAAAGTAGCATACGGCGGTCTGTAAACCGCGGTTAACATCAGATTATCAATTTGTATAGATAAAAAATCAATGATAGCATTATCTTCACTAGTATGTAAAATTTTCGCATTTAGTACAGATTTACTATAAATGAGTACTGCTCCATCTCTTTTATCCAGCGATCTGTCTTTTCTGAATAAAGAATAGTGAGGAATATGAAATTCATGGTTTTCAATATCCTTGTTAAGCCAAGCTTCAGATAATATTATAAAATCAAAATCGTTATTTATTATAAAATTACACACCAAAAAGTTTTTGTTCCTAACATTTTGAAAATTAGCATAAAATAAAGTAAATGTAGAATACGACTTATCTAAACAATTATCCACTTTTACTGATTCAGCTTTGTTGGCTTCTTTATTGTTCGTTTCCCGGGTTTTGAGGCCATACTTCTTCTCCCCCTCCCCCGCTGTCCACAACATTTAGTAATGATACATCATTTTTTGATGTTGCAGTCTCACTCGATAGATTCCTTATAATATATTGATCAGAGGTTGACGGCTTCCGTTCCTGGTTGTTCTTTAACTTTTTTGCTTTTGCCAACTTCCGTTGGAGAAACATTTTGTCCCGTCCAATAAATATGGTATGAAAACTCGAATTCTCATCTTTCTTTTTATTGATAGACTCTATCTGCATAATTGTTGGCCTTTTTGATAGTTTTACAACTACTGGCCTTGAACGATCTGACCGTTTCCCCACCCTATAGCATTTAGCAATATCGGCATGCGTCTCTTCTTTTATTAAAGCATTTAATTTCTCGACGTATTTTACGTCGGCATTTTCATCAAGATTAAATAAAACTAACTGATCTTGTTTGCTGTTCCGCGCTGAGACTTTGAACGCTAATATATTCAGTATTTCTTCACCTGATGATTTGTTTTTAACTGGCGTGTCGCCTTCCACTGTTATAGTAGCCAGTTCAATCCATGGCAGAACATCTTTCTGTAATTTGTCTAACTTCGTATGTAGTGCTTCAGTCAGTTCAACAATATGCGCGCTTAAGGTTTCATTATTCTTCACCGCTTGTTCCAATTTCATCGCATTCACAACAGCATCATTCTTCAATTTGGACATTTCATTTTTTAAATAGTTGTTTTCTTCCTTCAACACCTTCATTGAGCTCTGAAGGTCCATAACGATTTTTTCAATATCAGTATGCGACAAAATCGGAGCCATTTCAAACCGCGCGCAAGTATTTCAAACATAATATATATCATCATGTTAGTCAACAATACATACAATCAATTGCTAGTCATAGTTCTCATTATTGAATAATGTTACTCTCGAATTATACCTTAATTTTTCCTATTTTGATGATGAATCTACTACTCTTTACAGCTGAACTTTCTGATGTTGATATATTGTACAGTACAACTAGTGAGATTTACTTATCTACATGAGACTAACTGCACATATTTATGTGATGTGATATCTTTTTATACTGTACATTTTCCAATATTATTATTTGATGGAACATGTGTGGTTTGAATCCAAATAAAGATATTCTATTCTATTCTATTCTATTCTTTTCTATTTGGATTCTTGATCATCTCGTTTTATGATTTCGATATTTTATCTCCATTGGCTTTCAACTTATTTTAATTATTTGATGCATTCACACTCCATTAATGTACAGTCACTGATTTATTAGAATTGGAATTAGTTACTTGTTTAAAATCTAATACTGGTTTGACATTATTATCGACTTTTAACTTTGTTTGAGCCAATAATTTTCTTTGACGAAATATCACCATGAGTTCAGTAAAAATTCTTTAAATGAAGTTGTGTTAATTTTCCCTATTCATTTTATCCTATTGCTCATTCTACAATTTTGAGACAACTTAAGATCTATTGGCTTTAGTCAATCAGTTTTTTACTCATTCGGAATCTTTTAATCATATCTGTATATGTAAAATCATTAAGAATTTTGTTCCACGACACTACATTTTCAGAAGATTCATTTTCTGACAGATTATATAAAATTGTTCAAATTTGTTCATGTGTTCTTGCTGTAAACTTGTCAAAACATAAATTTTAAAACTATCCCCAGCAGATTGGTAAGTGTTCTCATCATTTTCCTCCATGGAAAGAAACTCATGTTACTTCAACTGTCGTAGATCATTAGAAATGTAATCAAAATTAATTTTTAGAGTATTATTTTTTTAATAATGTTGATTTTATCATTTTAAATTCAGTTAGTATTTTACTCTGTTTCAGTAGTGGATTTGAAAATGTTCTAACTCAATCTCTATTTCTTCATTTTCAGATAATACACTGCCCAATGATGCCTTCAGTTATTATTTTGATTTTCTAGTACACAAAACATATTTAATAAACTAGCTTATTTTCTTATTCGTGTATATTGGGATCAGTTAGGCAGAGCTGATTTAATTATTCTAAACAGCATACACTAGATGCATACGAAGATACCCAGGCTAATACGAGCTTCGTGTATTTGGGCTCTCGGTAGCATAGAATAGAATGGAATATCTTTATTTGGACTCAAACCACACATGTTCCATCAAATAGATAATAATATTGGAAAATGTACAATATATAAGAGATATCAAATCACATAAATATGTGTAATTAATCTCATATAGATAAGTAAATCGCACTAGTTGTACTGTACAATATATCAACATCAGAAAGTTCAGCTGCAAAGAGTAGTAGATTCATCATCAAAATAGGAAAAATGAAGGTATAATTCGAGAGTAACATTATGCAATAATGAGAACTATGACTAGCAATCAATTTTATGTATTGTTGACTAACATGATGACTTAATGCATAACATTTCAATTTTAATAATACAAAACTTAGAAATAAAAATCTCAAGAAGTCATGTTGCTGATCACAATTATCCTTGTCTTTTATTCAACCATGAGGAAGTATTATCATAATCAAAATTAAAAATAACAGCAGGATTGTAAATTTTTTCTAGTTTATTTCATAAAAATTTAATAGACATCTTAGATAGAGGCGTTTCTCTAAGACCCTTTGGCAATTGATTGTAAATTTTGTAAATTTTTGAAAAAAAGATTAACTTGCCCGCAACATTCCCCACCAATGGAAAATCTCTATAGAATAGAATAGAATAGAATATCTTTATTTGGATTCAAATGACACATGCTGCATCAAATAATAAAATTAGAAAATGTACAATATAAAAAGATATCACATCACATTTATATATTACTAACGGTTCTCTTTAAGACTTTCCGATTAATTTTGGCGTACAGCACGTATAAGACGTGAATGTGTTAGATGTTTTGACGAACCTCACTGCAATCAAAGATACAGTCACTCTAGAATATAAATAATGTTGCGTATTATATAGTGTACATTTAAATATGTAACTTCGTCAATATTTATAGAAATTAATAAATATATTTTGTTTAATAATGTAAAAATTACTTTTCTAAAAATTATTAATAAAGGAACATTAGCTTTTCTATGCTTCTGGCTTTGAGAACTTGCACTTGCCTCACAAAATATTTCCAGATTATTTTCTGTTATTTGACGTCGATAATGTTTACTTTAATCGCATATATGTTTATCCAGTTACCTGTGGTGCACAGGGATGGACAAACCGCAGATTATTGGTCATGTTCATAAATCACTTAATTATACCGTTTTTGACTGTAAATGGATCCCTGTTAGTACAAAATTTGTTGTTGTTGGTTCTCATCCGAGAAATACTGGGGCTATACAAATATATGAAGTCACTTCTAATGAACTAAAGTTAACCGCTGAGGTATGTTACGTGGATTTTGTTAGACGTATGAAAATTTATTTAGATATATACATATAACTAAAATAATTCTACGAACATTGAGTTGCACCATGAGCGTGGAATCCCTCAATTTTGGCGAAGTTTAGACACTTTTAATTGTTTGAATTATCGTCCATAGCTAGCAAGAGTTAATTTTATTAAACTCTATAACTATGACATGTGAATATGTGTGCTTTTTTAATGCTGCGTTCTAGCTAATTTAATCTGGAAAGATTTAACATGGAAAACTGAATAAACTATTAGTTTTTCCTGGCCTTCTCAATATGTATAATTAAGAAAATTAGATTCGCTATGTATAAAATATGTTGTTGTTAAAATTGTCAATCCCAAAAGTAGTCTTGATTAGAAAGCATGATTTGGCCGCCAAGCACATCTGGGCGGATCAACCACGTCAGAACAAAATACACCAAACTGAAACGGAGCCGGAATTTACTTTAAAAGCCACGAAAGGAAATATTACCTTCAAATATTTTACCAACTAAAATATACGCAATTCCCGTTACCTATTTAAGGCCGCATATCTTTGGAATGTGTAGCGCTCCCTGGTACGTCTTGTTCAAACTGTTCTTTTAAAATTTGAGGCTTAAATAAAGAGGTCAACTTTGCTACCAATTGTATTTAATGCTCAACTTCTGTCCTGTACCCACTTTGCTAGGAATAAATTGGGTGAAACATTTCGATGCGTTTCTGGTTTATATCGAGCAAATCATCTATGACAGTGAGATGGGTTAAGATGTAGAGACTCCTAACATATTGTTGTCTGTGAACCCCATAGATGCCAGGTCGTTATCAGTCTTTAATTGTATAATTGAATCTGACAAGCATGTACTCTCATTCACATCTATTAAATTCATGTCTGCCATATCTTGAGCTAATTTGCTAGTGTCCTCAAACTTAAGATTAGTTTCCATGTTGATCGTACTTAATTATTAATTTGTTACGTAATGTTAGGCAATCGAAATGTGAAACCTCTTACGTAACAAAACACCCGGACAAATAACCTGGAAAGAAATAAGACGTGAAAGACAGAATTATTAAATTACCTGTTCCAGAACGTCCCCAATATGTACGATTAAAAGGCAATGTATTAGCAGGAATATATTGTGGAGATCGAGTAAACGTAAAAGGGAGGAAATGAAATAAATGCAGCTCGCCAAGGAAATAACAACCAGTCACGTACAGATAACCGAAACTGAAACTGCGCACAATTCAAAGTATTTATACTGTCAAGTATTTAAGCAAATAATGTTCTAGAGAATAGACGAATAATTTCTTTTTCAATAAAATTCGTTTCAATCAGCCAAGGTGATTTATATTTATCAATTATTGTCACTTTAATTTTGTCGGAGGAAGTATTTTCCACTACAAGGCTAACTGACTTAACCACAGGTTTTGTGTTAACGCCCACGTGCTTTCTCCAATTATCCGGGTTTCGAGGTCTTATAACAGATTTAAATGAATTTAAATACCCATCCCAATAACGTGGTCCTTTATGTCAGTACGATTCTTGACCTAATATTACCGGAATCCCCATCTTCTTCACATCTTTTTGTTTACCGATGGCAGCTCCTAGCTGCATATGAAATGTAGGGCAACCTTTTTCTACCACTTATGACCTAACTATGTTAATTTCTGCACCTGTTTCGATAAGAAAATCCAGCTTACTCAATTTGTCCTGCTTAAATATAGTCTATGGTCCGCGAAGCTAGCCGACAGCCGTTCACTATTACTATAATCAAGGTTGCGATCTTGATATAATCAGCTGACCCATTAATTACTTACATATGCCAGTATAAACTAATAATTGTATAGTGTAGAAAAAGCAATTCATCTAAAAGACCGGTTTCATCCTTAAACATACCCGCCAGAATTTTCCGCGGGCAGGGGCTCGAACCTGGGCACGTCTGCTTTGGAATCTGGTGCTCTATCCACTGAGCCACCCTGCCGCACCGGTCTACTGGATGAATTGCCTTTTTGATTATAGTAATTGTTATCACCGCCCGCCCAACCAATGTTCGTTTAATTATAGCCATTCACCATTGTCGTTGCGCGTCGAACTTCAGGCGTATTTGCCATCTAAATGAAGTTCTGTGTTGCTGAAGTGTCCAATATGAGCATTCGTGTCACCCATAACCAGGACCAAATTTGAATTTCCTGCTATAGTTAATAAAGAGCTTAATTTGGTCTAAAATGCGTCCTTGCTCTTGTCTGGGCTACAGTCAGTAGGGGCATATGCAGAAACAACGTTGATTATGTTTTTGTATTTATTTTAGTATATGTATTTAAACGTAACGCACACCGCAGCAGCTCGTGTGCTAACGACAGTCTCGGTACCCCATTTACCGGCTTGAAAAAACTCGGTGGAAACAAAGGTTCAAAGCCAACAACTCGTAGATAGGGATGGTGCACCCAGTTCTGTGATGCACGTAGGATACTTTATTCTGGTTTCAGATACGTAACACACAGATTTCTAATTTATCCAACGTACGTGCTGGATCTTTTTGTTGTCAAAATTGTTTCAATGTTCGCACATTAAATGTGCCGATGTTAAAGCCTAGTCTATGTGTAATGATTGATATTGAACTCAGTGATATGATCGATACCAACCATATTCATAGTATCTAAAAGAAAGTTATTGGCAGGTTGAGAAGGGGAAAGAGAAGGAAAGGAAGCAAAATCGGAGATGAAGGTGTCTGCAGTAGCCTGATTTCGCTTACCCATCTTGCATGATTCAGCAGATTAGACGACCGGTTTTATACTGCGTGACGACCGATGCAGTACATAGTCATTATAATTTGTTTCGTTTACGGCTGTAAACTGTTAAACATTCCGCTACTAATTGCAATGCTTATTTCTCTCTCTTCATCAACAATTTTTAGAAATTATAAATATTCTTACTGTTTCGTGACTACCGTAAAACGTGTCTGTGGTATATGATGAAATAATGTCTCCATTTCCCGTATTTACGTACACTACTAAGATTACACAATATTTAACTGCCCGAATGGTGTTTATTATTCTACTCAAAGTTTCGAGCTTGATATAAACACGAATGTCATATATATATATATATATCATATATATATATATATATATATATACATATATATATATCAGCCTTTCCATCAGATGCAACCTCGCTCAGCTGAAGTCAATGATCCTGCACGGGACACTGGCGTACAGATTCTTCTATCTAGTCGATCCTTCCTAGTCCAATGAAATCTCCATTCCATCAGAACGATCTATTACGGAGTTAATGATAGGACTTTTCTTTCTCAACTCCGTCCTCCCCTATGGTTTTATACTTTGCTAATCACAATTATATTCAATTTTACATATCCTACTTTTGATTTGTACCTCATCATTTCAATTGTTGGGCCTGTTGGCCTTTGTTGCCAAATAAATTTATTATATATATATATATATATATATATATATATATACATATATATACATATGTATATACATATATATATATCAGTATAAACTGAGCATTGTACTAGTTAGAAAAGGAAATTCATCCCGTAAACCGGCTTTTGTCGTGCTTGGGAATTCTTCAAATACAGTCCAGTAATTTTCCGTGGATGGGGCTTGAATCGGGGCATATTTTCGAATCTGTAATTATCCACTGCGCCACCTTGCCACTCAGTTTATGCTGACAAATTTATATATAGTGGGATTGTTTTTTATATTAAGCTTGCAATTTTTATATAAATAGCTAAACTTAGATGAATGGTGACTGTACGTCTACAATTTCGCAGCATATTTTTAGCCACCATAAGCACAATGGACTACCAACTAGCCTTTTATTCATCAGATAATCAAAATGGAAAACGTCGATTTTTATATCGCGCGATCGCAGGCTCTATTGTAGCTCACTGTGTTTGATATCTCCGTTTGTTTATGTATTTATGTAGGCATGCATGTTTTAGTTGACATAGATGTCGTTTTTTAATTTTTTAAAATTTATTTTAATAAAATGCGGCCTTTGTGAAATGGATTTATTCTATTCACAACTGGAGATTCCTTTTTGCTTCTCTTGAAATTTGAGTTTCATCTAAAAATACTAACCACGGGTTTACCTACATATATGGTACTATTTACATAAATTGAGCTCTGTGCTTCTCATACTATAGATTCCTATGCCAACAAAGCAGAGCTCATCAAGCTCCTAGAATTGATTCTGTTTACAGCCAATTTTCTACACAGTTTTGTTCATTGAAGTCTTGGTTACCTTAATAAGAAACATTATCATCACCGAAATTCTTATTTTGGTTTAATTAAATATTGCTTCTCCCTATCGATTTAAATCTTTCTTCTTTCTTATTTATTGAAAAGCTATTTCTTGTATGTTTATCATTTTAAACACTACATTAAAATAATTGATGCTAACTTCAGTTTTTCATTCTTTTTTAAAACTTACTTTGAACAGGCGGAAAAGCCTAAATCCTTCAAATGCTGTACATTTGGCGCTTCACGAATGCCCAGTCGTCACTTAGCAACGGGTAGCTTTGATGGACGTCTGGCAATTTGGGACGTTGCTGGTGGTCGTTTGACGGATTCTGCACCTGTTTATGCTGTACAAGCTCACTCAGAGATTGTTAACTGCATTGATGGTGTTGGAGGATTAGGCATAGGCGAGGGAGCACCAGAAATTCTTACTGGCAGTCGTGATGGTTCAGTTAAGGTAACTATGATTTGGTTTGAATATTTTGTTTTCGCTTAACTTTTATGTTCGGCTGCTCTATGCCTTGTCATCTTCGTATCTATTTAAAGTACGTGCATTTTTCTGAGTAGTTTTTGCATCAGAAAGCCCTTATGCATCCTGATCGCGGGCTACCGAGTCTAAGCCCATCGTATTACAACTTATATCAATTAGTTCTACCTTTACCTCAAGTTTTTTATTTGCGCTAAGGGTTATTTACTATTACTTTTAATCATGGTTGCAAACTTTATATAAACACCGGACCCATTATATACATACATTTTTCAGTATAAACTAAGTATTGTATAGTGCGGCAGGGTGACTCAGTGATTAGAACACCAAATTCCGAAGCAGACGTGCCCAGGTTCGAACCCTGCCCGCGGCAAATTCTGGATAGTACGTGACCTCTATAAGAACGAAACCGGTCTACTGGTTAAATTTCCTTTTCCTCAGTATACAATATTTAGTTTATACTGACAAGTTTATGTACATAATGGGTGAAGTGTTTATATCAAGTTTGCAAACTTGATTAAAAGTAATTTTTATTACCGCCCGCGCAACCAATGTTCGTGTAATTTTAGAAAAGTTTTTTACTCTGGGCGAAACATAAATATCTCAATGCACTTGGATAAGTAAATATCTGCATATATGTAAAGATGATCTGTGTCAAGGTGAGAAGCCTAATATTTCTGCACTAATCGTAGACTTTTCTTTATTAAATTTAACAACAGACCTTGGGTGCAATAGTATGTCTAGATTTTTACTTGTTTATTTTAACTCTGTCATGTGCATTATATACTTTGTGTTGGCCGAACCGTTTTGTTTCAGAATTTTGCATTCCTACTTAAGCAGTTCTGTTCTTTTACAGGAATAATTGTAATCGTTATCTGTTTATTCATACAATACATTAGGCAGACCATTTTTGTCACCTTTATGACACATGATGGCCTAACTCACGATAATTTCAAATTAATTCATCTAATTACTAAATATTGTATGGTGTGGCCTTTAAAAAATTCAAGGTGTTCAGAATAAATTGTCTGAAATTTGGGTGTGAGTATCGGAGAATCGATCCACTAATAACTATAGAAGACTATTCCATTTCATTAGGAATACAGAAATTCATAAGGAAAAAGTTAAGATGAAAATATAACGACTTCTAAACTTCAATTATGACATGAATTTTTTCAACCTGAGTGCTTAAATCAACAAAGGGAAATTTCACTCTAATTTGCTCTGTCATATCTAAATAATTGAATACTGAGATTAGAATTAGAATTATGACGATCAGTTTAGATTTAGAATATTGCCTAAAGTCATTGAAATTACTGGTCTCACTAGCGAGCTATAGTGAGTTGTGTCGGCAATGTTAACATTAAAATTGTCAGTAATAAAAATGCTGAAATCATCTCACTTGCAAATTGATGTTATGAACTTTTAGTTGCGTTGATAGCTGTCATCGCTAAACGATTTCAATTTTCGAGTTTCCTGAAAAATAAAACGTTCGGTCACGCAACCTCATTTGCTTAAGTTCATGATTCTCGTCATCTTGCTTTTAGTAGTCTTTGGCTGTCTTTACTGGTCCATCTGTTGTCCACAGGTTAAGGCAGGGTGTTTCGGTTTAGTTGCCATTTGTCTGTCTATACTATTACACAATTGCGGCAACCCTTGATGCTATTTATAAATATCTATTAAGGACGAAGCGGGTATTGATGAATTGCATTTTCTATTTTATGATTTGTCTAGTTTTTATTGATGTATCCATAGAAATTCCGGCCTGACGACAGGCGGTCACAAGCTAGTCAGTCCGGGAATGGTACCATGAAAATTGACGGTTCTAAAGTGACGTAACCATCATCCCATCTTATGTGAAGCCTCGAGTTTTGTCTAACTGCGCAGTAACATTTATTGTTAAATGTGTAGTGACGAAATGAGAGCAAGCGTGCCAGACGCGAAGGGCAGGTTTCGGCTGCTGAAGGAAATTGGCTACTGGCATCTGGGCAGATAGTGCTCATCAGTCTTAGTTGGCAAACTGTGTTGGAGAAGGAAAACTTCCAAAACAAAACATCTTCACTAGTAAGGAGCGACTTAGTGTTCTTTTACAATCCACATATCCATTAACGACGTATGGTTATATGGCAGTGAAACATTAGTCACTTTAAGCTTTTGTATGGCTGTGTATGATGATGATGATGATGAATGATTAAATACTGCTATCTTACTTTAATTCAATATCACTCCACGGGTTCCATTTTGTTTGTTATATGATGACAGATCCGAGGGTTTCAGTTGGAGCTTTATGTCAAAAGCGATGACAAATAGGCCCCGCTTAAATAAAAGGCTGACAAAACACAAAATAGTATATGAATAGCGCAATGTCAGACTGACAAAGCCTTGACGAAATTGTATCTCAGTTCCAGCCCCGGTTGCGTCAATTAGGGCAAGTATTTTATGCATGCTCAACAAAGACCGAACTAGTATATTTAACATATTGTTTTTTCGACTTTATGATGTTTGGCTTATATTTTAATTATAAATATGACTTGTAGTCTGACGGAAAGATTTTAATTGTGTATTATTTAAGTGTAAACTAAACAAATCAGGACGAGACTGGTCTACCTGATGTAATGTTTATTTTTTGTTACATCTGTAACATCATTTAATATAGCACACTCAAGAATAAATTACTCCACCGTTACGTTGCTTAACCTAAAATTCCATTAGGTAATAACCAAAAATATCTGGCAGACTAACTATGTTTAAGCAAGAATAAGCAGTATACATATAATGACTCAGTCAATATTCATTATGAACATGAAAACTGGCGACAAACTTAATAATGACAAATGCTCATGAATGTAATAACTAGATGATGAGCATAGAAAGTAACGCACTTAATTTCCAGTTAATGACGATTATAAAACTTCATAATAAACTCAATGATGGCTAGTTTATATGATTCAAAACTACTATCATTCTACCTAACTAAGAAAAGAAATATACCATGATGATACTACTAGAACTCTACAACAAATCGTTATTGAACTCGATTCGAGGTGGGGTTTCCAACCAAGACCTATGATGTGAATGTGGACCCCATCCTGGTAGACTAGTGGGTCCCATATAGTCAAATTAGGAAGTGATTGTCTTTAATTGTGTGTTCCTTGACAAAACTGCCCATATTGTTTCTTACGCCTATCTGGCTCTAGCAGAGAACAACATTCTACTTAGTAATCTAATTAAAGGCATACACGAAATGTAATCAATCCAGTGCAGTTGATTGAGTCTTATTCGTTTGCGTACCGAGGAGTGCTTGCTGGTTGATCCAAAAATACGTTCATGGATGCCAGCGCTGCCCATTTGCTGTTGGTAACATATATGTAATATGCTTCTCAAGCAACTGTAGCCAAATGCCCGTGAGCATCTATAGTTATCAACTGTACGTACAGATGCATAGTACTCACGACCTATAAGGCAAAGTGAGATTCTCACATTTCTTCATAGATGGCGAATGTTGGATAAAGCTACTCTATCTTTCGCGATTCCCATACTCGCCTGGTCACTCATATCGTCCGAGCAATTAATGAGGCTATCAAGATATGTAGATCTGTCAACCATGTCTAAATATTCGTCTTGAAGCCGCAGAGTTGATATGAGTGGTGGATGATCCTGTAAAAGAATCTTGCATTTAAAAGGTGTGAGTTTCACACCGAAAGACGGAACAAAGATTGTCGATCTCTTTAAGGTGTTCTGGGCATTATCTCTATTGCCGAATAATAATACAAAATCGTCTGCGTAGTCAAGATTGACCAATCTACTTCCGGGAAGAATTTCGATACAACTGGATTAAATAACCCATTCAAATTTATAAAGACGGCTACTGTGGTACGGTGATATATATTTCTCTGTTCAGAAGCTTGCCTTAAGAATAAATATTATCTGTATAATTTCGTCTTGGCCGCAATCCGGCTGGTTCTCTGGTATGTTAATCACGAGAAGCACTCAGAGAGCGTATGATATCCGAAGAAATTATCCTTGATACCATTAAAGTAAAGCTTATAACACGATAGTTGACATACGAATTCCGATCAAATTTTCGTAAAATCGGAACTATGAGTGATTTACTTCATGGTCTCGTTCCACATAAGGCGAAAAAGATTGTTCAACGCCCCATAAATTACGTCACTGCATTCTTCAAATAACGCCAGAAGAAAATCATCAGAACCTGCAGTTTTTTGGCGTTTAAAAATAGGTTTGCATTTCATATTTATAACTAATGGATGATCGAAATTAGCGTTTCAATGTTGGTACAGGCATATTTTAGAAGTTCTTCTCACCTATCAAAACGATATATTTAATTAATATTTAGATCATTGTTACAATTATTTATTGTTTCGCTAACTTGTAATTTTCTCGGACCTGTTGCGTATGCCAGTTTGAACGAAAAAGACAGTGCTTAATTTTGGTGTCTTACAATTCTATGATTATTATTATAGGCTGAGCTAGCAGAAATTTGGCTCCTAGTTTAGAGAATCCTCAGATTTTTCAGACCTAATGAATATTTCTATGAGAGCCTACAATGCCACATACAGTACTACCCGTATTGTATATAATGGATCTTATATTCGTGCATAGAATTTATAATTTTCACATTCATGACAAGTTAACATTTATTTCAGAATATCTTCATACTTTTGTTGGAAAGACGGCTGTTCGAGTTTACTCACATCTATTTGAGGTTTATTATTATTTAGTTTTCCGGAAAATTGGAGTGCAAACCGAAAACTGATAAAAGCATGGTCCGAGTCGGTATACGTATCGAAACGAGGGCAGTCCTGGACGCAACCACTCTAGCTACAATTAATTACTACACGATCTGTATCGTCTACCTGGGCCTGTGGTAACAATAAACTTGTTTGCGTCTTTCTAGATTTCCAAACAAATTCATCAAATCATTATGTCCAGCCACACAAAAGTCAAAAGTGACTAATGCTTCATTGCCATATAAGCATAAGGAGTGAAAAAAGTATATAAGTGAATTTAGACATTTTTTTCGTAAGATTTACGAGAGACAGAGAGAGAGAGAAAGAAAGAAAGAGAGAGACAGAGAGAGAGACAAGGAATACCTTGCTACTATGAGTAAATTTATCAGGATAACTCACTGAAATGAGGCAAACTAAACCTCTCCACAACACCATTATGGCCAAATTAGCATTCGGGAAAGGCGACATCAGCAATTCAGCTTCCTTGCGGATTTCACTGTATCACGTAATAAACAAACCAAACCTCGCAGCTAACTTTGCCCTACTAAGAAAAGAAAGTTACGAAGATGATTCTACTAGACATCTGCAACAAGATCGCCACTGAGCTCGATTCGATGCCATATCGCTAAGGGTTTCTAACCAAGAACTGTGATGCGCACGAGGACCCCATCCTGACAGACGAGTGGGTCCTATACTACCCAATTTGGATGTAAGTGACTTTAATTGTTTCTGCCATGTCAAAATCTGCCCACCTTGTTTCTTACGCCAATTTGGTGCTGGATGAGAGAACAGAGCTCTATTGGGCAATCGAAATGAAGGCATACGCAAAACGTGACCGAGCCAACGAAGTTGATGGAGCCTTATTTGTTTTTCTAACGACGAGCACTTATTTTCAGATCCAAAAATACGTCTACGGATGTCAACGTTAGTTATTCGTTGTTGGTAACCAAACAACGATGATCGAATGCCTGTAAGCGTCTCAAATCATCAACTCTAAGAGGCCAAGTTTCATTAGCGTATAGTAAGACTGCGCGTACAGATGCATTGTAAACACGACCTTTAAGGCAAAGTGAAATATTGGCGTTTCTCCATAAATGACGAAGGTTCGAGAAAGCTACTCTAGCTTTCGCGATCCGTATTCTCACCTCGTCGGACATATTGCCTACGTTATTGATAGAGCTCCCAAGATATGTAAACCTGTCGACTATCTCTAGATCTTCATTCTGCAGTCGCAACGTTGGAGTGAGTGGTGGGTGATCCTGTAACAGTATCGTACATTTAGAGGGTGCGAATTTCATACCGAAAGACGGAACAACGTCTGTTAATCTATTCAAGGTGGACTGGGCAGCATGCTGATTGTCGAATAATTGTACGATATCGTCCGCATAGTCAAGATCGACTAGTTCATCACCCGAGAGAACTTCAACTCCAGCATCCTGAATGTGTGCGAGAGTGTTGTTCATAATTAGCCACGTTGTAGCTGTTTTTGAAGTGGTGCACCAATTTGGAATTGCCAATAGTTTTTCTAATCACTAAGTCCAATGTCTACATGCCAAGCATACTTTTGCTCACTCGTTATGCCAAAATACGTGAAATGACACAATTTAGGCACGTATACCTGGAAAAATTTATAAATTTAAGTATTCACTCGTTTTCGATTGCGACATTGTCAGCTGAACGCCAGGAAGCATTAATTATGAGTAGAGGTTACGAGCTAACCAATGATATCCGGCCAATTTCGTTTGCCGAGTCACTGCCTAGGACAATCATTTACTGGCCAGGCTACAATAGCATTTTAAGTAGGTGGGTGGAAGCGAAGAAAACGTTGACCGTTAATATCATAGCCAGGACACGGTTTTTCGTGCTATTGATAATTAATAAATGCAATAACAAAAGGGAGCTAGCCACATACCAAGCTTTATGGATAAACAATTTGCAACCGGATTTATGCAAGCAGAAAAAGCATGTTAAGGAATTGAGCTTAAACTAAGGGTGACGCACGCAATTGATTGGTTTCCCTTTTTTCACACTCTCTATGTTTTCATATTTCTATCTTGTTTTGCCTTTTAATTTATATATAAAGAAATGTTCATTAGGAGATACTTGAGGAGATAATAAGAAGTAAGCGCTTCTTATATCTGATAAAATTTCTTTTTGTTTTTGCACAGGAAGGGTACAATGAATTTTATTAAAGCTCGCACTTCATAAAAATGATATCAATCACTTGATTAAACTTCAACGTACTCTCGCACCACGAGACACTTGATAAAATGAAATTATTTTGAACCTGGTGGTAAACAGTCAAGTGGTGAGGCTTCTTTTACTCTATCTTATTGGCATTGGCTCTTCTCGAGCCCGTCGTGTGAAAGACTGATGTACAATTATGTTTTTGATTATTCTGATGAAAATAATATGACTTAAAATTATGTTACATTAGTTGCTCAATATGAAACTATAAATGTCATGCACATGTATAGTGACAATTCACCGTACCCTCCCGTACAGGAGACATTTGATTAAAAGAAAATCTAGTAGAACCTGGTGGCAAACAGTCCAGTGAAGGGGCTTGTTTATTTCCACCTTAATGACATTGATATTCAAATGGGGAGTAAAGCAACGTTATTCAGTTTTGCACCAGATTCCGAAGCAGACGTGCCCGGGTTCGAGCACTGTCCGCGGCAAATTCTGACCAGTACATGATGTGTTCCCAATAAGGACGAAACCGGTCTACTGGATGAATTGCCTTTTTTACACTATACAATTCTTAGTTTATACTGACATATGTAAGTAATTAATAGGTCAGGTTTTTATATTAAGACCGCAACCTTGATTATAATAATAGCTATTCAGTTTTGTTTTAGACATCACTTCTGTTGTTGGAATGTCGTATTTGAAGCGTGTCACATCCTATTTCTAGTGGCCGTTTTACGTTACAGAAGAAGCGGTAACTTTTTATGCTGCTGCCTATAACTAGCATACAACTTTTATTTGTAAATTATTTTAAGGCACTAGAGTCCCATTGCATGTCTTTCGCTATAGAGTTGAAATACTTACTCATTTCTGTCATTGCTTCAGTTTATAAATTAAATTAATTCTGTGGTGCCAATCGCAATATGCAGCTTGGGTTAAACTTTATGTGCTATATAGGTGTGGGATCCACGGCAACCAAAAGATCCTGTTGTGACAATTGAGCCGACAGAAAATTCACAAGAAAACCTTCCAAAAACTGATTCTGTCACTGCGAGACGTGACTGTTGGACTGTAGCGTTTGGTCATGCGTTTAATGAGCACGATCGTTGCATTGCAGCTGGTTACGACAACGGAGATCTGAAGTTGTTCGATTTGCGAGCTATGCGTGTACGTTGGGAAACGAATTTGTGCAATGGTATCTGTTGCCTTGAATTCGACAGAAAGGACATTGACATGAACAAGTTGGTGGCTACCACTCTAGAGTCAAAGATACACGTCTTTGACATGCGAACGCAGCATCCAAAACTTGGATTCGCTAGTGTTACTGAAAGAGCACACGATTCTACTGTATGGCAGGTAAGACGAAGCATAAAATTTTGGCCAGAATCTTGTGTTTGCTTTATTTATTAATCTTCGATAAGCTCAAAGTAAATGTACATGTTCATATCTGTATTTTCTCACGTCTATTTTAGCAAGATTCATTTATAGTCTGAATTAGTATTAGTACGTTTTAGAGTTGTCATACGATGAAGTGTTGATCGCAATGAAAACGAATTGCATAGCGGATTCGTCTGGTCTCGGTTCTCTGAATTGCTTGGTAGATTCTTTTACACTGGCCAGATATGTAACTTCTATGGTGATTATACTTTCCTTAACAGGTTTTAATGTTTATACGGCAGTGAAGCATCAATTCTTCATTATTGCACTCTTTCGCGGATTTTGATAATGAGGTTGTGATTATGCTGGAGATAGGGATGATGATGCTTATGATCAAGATTTTCACAATTTTAATGATTACGATGGTAGTGATGATAATATTGATGAAGATGAGGAGTGTGATTATTATAATGAAAATAATGGTGGCGATGATGAGGGAAATACGAATGATAATGATGACGATGATTATGATGTCTATGTCGATTATGCTTATGAAAATAAAGCAAGGCTATTTGTTTACTTTTTTAAGCCTGGATCAGTTATTGGACTAAAATACTGTTATGGTGAATTACAAGGTAGGAAAAGTGGAAAATAATCAAATATATGCGTCTGATTGCGAGCTTTATGTAACTCGTGGTATCCTGCCCATGGGCAAAAATATAAAAAAATTTTGGAACGTCGGGTCAAAAGCTTTGCAAAGTAGGCTCCACATGATGGAACGACTGATGAATATTATAAATTAGTATGTACATGAAAATTGTCTAATATGCAGCTTGTGTAGTGCAATGAACGGGTCTCGAGACTCTGAAGCAAATGCTCTCCTGTTCGATCCACGGTCTCAGCAATTCTGCCAAGTACTTGATGAGTGAACAATAATGACGATACCGGCCTTGATGATTCTATTCGTTTGCTATTTTACGTCTTCTAGCTCAAACCGATAAAATACAATTAATAGAATCCTAGCAATTTAATTTAACTCAATAATACGTTCGAAGGTAGCACGGTGTATGTTCTACAATGATGTATCGCGGATGGCTAGTTGGCTAGTTGGCGCTTTAGATTGAAAGCGATTCCAACGCAGATCCACCTGAAGGTAAGACTAAACAAACAACACGTTTGACTGTAAACTACTTGCTGTGACCAATCGTGTGGCGTTGAAGATAAGTTGATTTAATCTAAACCAAATTCTTCTCGGTTCAAATCCCGGTCACGATCAATATTCTTACTACTGATGAATGCAAAATAAGAATGATACCAGTCTATCAAACGAATTCAATGTTCTATCTCATGTAATGTTCAGCTTGTGCGACCAGTTTCCGTATATATATAGAGATATATATATATATATATATATATATATATATACATATATATATATACATCTATATATATATATACATCCATATATATATATATATATATATATATATATAAGAATATTAGAAAGATTCCTTCGTGTCCGATTTACACTACTACAGCGTATGTTGACGATGACATTATGTGGGCAACGACTGTTCAGCATTTCCGTGCTCGACTACAAAGAATGCTGCCCAAATCCGCAAGATATCAATAATTAAGATGAAGAGCCGGGAGAATGTCAGACGCAAGAGCGGAGCCTCGTTCATATTTGTTGTGAAATCATTTTAATGTGTCGCGCTTAATACGAGAAACATCGTATAAACCAATATGGTTTAAATAACCGTGTGTCAAATAACATTCGTTTCTTTGTCTAGTTTGGTGGAGATGGTTCTTAGTTTAGCGGGACAGGAGTTAGGGAACAAATTTTCTGCTAGATTAAACCATCTTCGTCAGTACAGAGGAAATCTTCGTAAGGGACCCATATCATTAAGGCGAACGTAAATCGACGTAGATACACGAAATTAGGTTGCTACAGACGCCGTCATTCCTAATTTTGCTTCTTTTTGGTTCCTTCCTAATCTAACTATTTCGTCCTTGTAAATGCTATGACAATGGTGCATGTTGATAGCATAAATGTACCCAATGTCTAACTGTGAAATATTGAAAACAATTCAGCTAATCTACCATTTACTTAATCTTTGTTAGGTTTCAGCGTCAGCGCATTTAATGTGCGAACATTGAAAAAGATTGAGCAACAAGTTGTAGCATGTTCATTTGAAATAGTATACAATATGTATCTGAAATTAGAATGTAGGATCATACACTTATTGGATGTACCATACTTATCTACGTGTGACCATCTTTGAACAGTTTGTACCATGAAACTTTGTGAAGCTGAACAATGGAGGGACGATTTTTTCTTAAGCTAACGTGCTGAATCTTGTCTAGCTGAACAAATCCTTGTAAACTGCCGACTGTGTGGCATGCTTAAAAACGTCAACAAAAATCAACACAAGAAAATTTAATCAACGTTGCTTTTCCATTGTATCTGTATATACTTCCATCGCTTACAGCTCTGACATCAACAAGGATGCTTTCTATTCCAACTCAAATTCTCTGCTAATTACAACAAAAAGTTCAGATATAGTCTTCGTCATAAGTGACATGAATTTTGAAATTTGACGCGTAATTAACGCCGAATTTCGTTTAGGTGGAAGATACACTTTGAACTCAATGTGCAATAATAATGATGAACGACTACTGAATAGCTGCGCGAAGCATAGATTGTACTTGTATTGCACTAACTTCAGACGTAATGTAAAGCGTTACATCACATGATTTCCACCAGCTTTCGGACAACTGTGCATCTAAGTGGAGTAAGCAACTATTAGTTACAGATAGAATAGTTACATCCAAGACGAACATTCGTTTTTTAACATGTATAACGACTCAGATCATGCATTTAGTTGTAGAATTTAGTTCACACTGTCCGGAAAGCTAAACAGTAAAACTTTAAATGGATGTAAACAAACTCAAACAACTGTCCTTCCAATAGCAACATGAAGAATTTCTGTAATTGATGTTAATTTCTCTTGATTGTAAAATTCTAGCTTACTGTAAACGTATAAAAGATTCCCTATGCACACAACATGTACTTCTGTATGTGGCTCCCGTATAATTTGTCATTGTGTCTCTGAAAAATCTGCGCAGGCATTAAATTCCTGCTGGATCGGCCTATAATTATACTCGTACAGCCATTGGATGCAAAATTAGGCACAATGTGAAAGTTGGATCAGAAATGATCTGGAAATAGATGAAGCATTGGCGCAAAGGAAAAGTTGATGTTTATTCCAGCTTATTCGAGCATCAAGCCCGAGAAAGGTAATAGTTAGTGAAATATTAATTAATTATAACATTTATTTAATGAAGAATATACTATGTAGTTGCGATAGGTTTGATGTACAATTGATAGGTTAACTCTCCTGGGTATCTGCCTTATTTCCGATCTGCAAAAGTATGCATGTTTCAATAATGTCGTACGTTAATCTCCAATAATCATCACAGTCAGAACTTCGCAATGAAAACTTTTCCATTAAACATCGCAAAGGCGCAGGCCCGATGATCTGTTTGCGACTATTTAAAAACGGTGGTGACCTAATTTGTGGGGCGTTAGCTTACCTGTTTTCGACTATATGGAATGCCGAGATTGCACCGTTTCCTTGGAGTGAGCCACATGCTAGAAAAAACAAGTTGGATTCCGGCCAGAACGAGGTTCTATAGATATTTTTACCTTAAAGAAGTACTTGAATAGCGACATTTATTTTGCCGTCCCTCAAAAGTCGACTTTCTAGGCGTCGCGTGCATTTAACCCAGTAGATTACAATGTTCTATTCGATCTTCTGTCGAAAAGTGGTATGCCATCAATTATGTGAATGTTATAATGCTCTCTACAGAAAAATTCTCATCGCGTTAGTATTTACAATGAATTACCACATAACCTTACTCTGTATTTAGATATTTCTAAATTTGTCTTTTTAGAACAACTTTGTTTATATTCAATTACGTATTTCTATATGCACTACACTTTCTACGAAAAATCAGATATCTGACTAGGGAAGCATAATCATTTTAACGACTTGAAAATATTTGACATATCAATTTGTAAGCTTGTTCTCGTTTAAAATTGTACGAATCTACGCTGTGATGAATATATAACTTTGTTGCTCCATGTCGCCGATGTGTCTCACTTTCCTCATTAATTATATATTTGAGCACATCGTGAATTCGCTCTTAAGTAAATTATTGTCTCTTATTTAGCACTTTAGGTTTAAAGTTGTGCTGTTATCAGTACTCTTATATGGTATCAATATGGTTTTCTTTCAAATGGCGGATGGAGTTTGTTTCGCTTATTTGTTTCCTAGTGTGTATGTTCAGGCCTTTTTGTAGACTTGTCGTAAAGTCAGAACTGGGAAACTAATGCTATTCATTGACTACATTTTGTGGTGCAAAATTTTCTGATCAATATATAAAAAAACAGCCTGACTTGAAGGAGAATTGAAGGTAAGACTCGACAGTTTGTCAAGCCTTGTATTTCCCTATGTAAATAAAGTGACAGTAGAATACCATAATTTGAACTTATACTCAAATGTGACAGTTAAACTGCTTTCTGGTCATCGTGTTTAAGAGTTCTAAGCTGCATATAAACTGTACATCAAGAGATAAACCCCTTTTAACCATGTACTTTTTTGCTAAGGTGCGTCACCTGCCGCAGCAGCGTGATATCTTTATGACGACAGGTGGAAGTGGCTCTTTGTGTCTTTGGAAATACAACTATCCAGCGTCTCGAAGAAAAGTTGTAAAAGAACGGCGTAAGACGGAGGAGACTGCTGGAGGTGCCGACGAAGTAGAGGTTGAAGTGGCTCAAGGTGTAGCAGGCACATTGAACCAACTTCAAAATGTGACACTGTCGACACAGCCAATTGCTTCGTTTGATTGGTGCACAGAGAAGACCGGACTCGCAGTGTGCACTTCGTTTGACCAAACAGTTCGAATGATAATCACTACTAAATTAAACCATATCTAGGTGTGCTTTGTATGATCACGCACAGTTTTGCTCGGCCTTGCCTGGCATTTAAACTGCAAATTTTATTTGACTCATGTGATGTTATTGTTAAATATAATTTAATATATACATAGTATTGCTAATTTATTTGATTTTTTGTCTTTTTAGTATACTTTTTATTGTTTTTTGTCTCGAAATAATTATAAATCGTCTTTTGCCTCTAATACGTAATTATTAATTTCTTGCAAATTTCTGGTGGTTTCCGGTGTTTTATTTTGAAAGCGGTTCAAGTCAGCTCGTGAAACTTAATTGGTGGTGGACTGAAAATATTTCTGAAAACTGTACTAGGCTCTCATATTTTGCATTAGGCTTCAATTTGATTGTAATAATCCTTATTTATAGCTCATTAGGTATGATCTTTTCACTAATAAAGGATTTATGGCATGCAATTGACAGGTAAAATGTCACTCTATACAGATCAGCTGCATCAGTGTAATTTTGTCCGCTGACAAGGATACAAGCGCGTAATGTAGCTGCAGAATATGATAAATTAATTGATTTAGTCGCAGTCTTTTAGCCGTATGATTAAAAATGAAATTTCGTGCGAGCGAATGCACATGTACTGCAAGAAAAAACAACTTGTCCTCAATCTTTCAAAGAAGCCTATAAATCTTAAAGGCCTAATGCAAATACTGTAGATAAAGTATCTACAATGTGTTTTCAGCTTAATGTCTTAGAACGGACGTCATTAATACTGATCACTTATATTCGATATCAACTAACTTCTAATCTCCTCCAAAATTTGTGGTTGCGGAGAAATGTCTAAAGGATCGCTTCGTAAGGAATTTCTTATCAGATATGAAGCTCTTGGATAAATGGTATATGCTCAGATATAACGTCTTAGCAATGATCTGTATTTCACCTGGGGTCGGGTGTTTACAATCTCTGAAGAACAGCTCATCGGTTGTTTCCATCGGTCAAATGTTGCGAACAACGTAATTGGCAATACCGGGGTTTCTCAATCGTTAATTTTAATCGATATCAAAGTGCTTTCGATAATCGAGCAAAAACTCGCAGTACAATGAGTGAACTTAAAAGTACCTGAATCGATTTCCTTTTAAATTAACCAAATTCGACATAGAGGAATTTGTAAAAAAAACCATGCAGCTGACTATTGCTTCGCTTTAGAGGGAGGACAACATCCTAGCTGAATATCATCATGATGACCATCTTTGAACGATGCTACTGCTACTTCAGTAGATTGTTGACTTATTATCCTAGTTTGTTTTGCTTAAAAGGTTTGGAAGGAAAAGAAGCATTTAAGCTAAGTCTGACGTTTTTGATTAGAATATAATGTGCATATCAAATTCATTCATTCTATTGCTGTAATCTTACTCTACTGCTATCAGCGGCCAATTGTAGTGACCTTCAGGAATATTTGATAGTACGCAAGGTGTGTTTGCGAGCTAAAGCTAGCGACAGCATCCGCCAAAATTCTTCTATTTACAAGAAGCTCGTTGTGCTGATCCACAATGTTAATCTTCTTTTATAGTTTTTTCAGGTTGCACTGGTACTCGTCAAAAATGTGATATTGTTCCAAAATTTAACATTAATTTCGCCGATGTGGTCTTTAGTGATTTCTTCTTAACATTTTTATTAATCAAAATGCATACATTGTATTATTGCCAACTCTGGGTTTGTCAGATTATGTGAGCTGGCAGTTTTATAATGATCGTATATTTCATTTTCAATAGAAAACTTGTGAACATTATAAGGTACTTAATTCAAATAATAAACCGGCTCGATATTCTATACCAAATCCAATGGAAATCTTCAGCGATGTGGTTGAATAAAAAAATATTTATAACAATGGATTAGAAAAAAGCATGATACTAAATTCCGATGGCAGCTAGTACAATGTCCCTCACGCTATTCAGGGGGTAGTTCACACGATTTTTTACAAACGCAGTTTGGTAAGAAAACCGCCAACTAAACGTTTTAGCAATTTATATAGGAAATCTTAAAGAATGTGCCAGCTTGTGCGTTTATATATAATAATAATACATTTATTTGGCATCAAAGGCCAACAGGCCCGACCATTGAAATAAAAAATCAAAGGTAGGATATGTGGAGGTGAATGAAATTGTGACTAGCAAAGCATTTAATAGCAAGGGGGGAAGGAGTTGAAGAAGAGATATTTTTTCATCAACTTAATGATAGTTCAATCTGGTGGAAAATAAAACGAAATTCCATTTGACTAGACAAGATCAAATGGAGTTCAATCCTTGAAGTGTCCGAGCATCAATGCGAGGTGTGCAGGGACCGGACAGATGAATGTGGGATCGAAAATGATAGCGGACCGGAAGCAGACGTCGACCGACGGAGCCCTTTATCGTGGATATTGAATTTCTGAAGTGTAGTATTGACCAGGAAGGAGTCGACCAGATTGAAGCAAGTGTGTCGTGCAGGGATCACTGGCGTCCATTGAACGAGGTTATGACTGATGGAAGACGAGGGGGAGTCGATGTCCGATGCAAACCGTTGGGTGGACCAGCAGGGTTTTTGAGTTTCCGGTCTTCCGCTGAAACAGAAAGAAAAATGATTGGATGAGCAAAACGTGGTAAAGTATCCACTATATGGATATGATTGAATGAAATATGAGATTAGAAGTGGTATCGGGGAGTCAAGAGTGAGAGATTTAAAACCAGTTGGGGAAAGTGGTAATTAGATGACAGCCAGATGGATTTTGCCCTCCGAAATCAGTGAAGAGAATAGCCGGGGGTGAAAGAAATGTTATGAATTAAGAAGGAACCAATTTCGCTTCAAATCAGTCGTTTCCCAATGAATTTTCTTAAAGAAGTACTTGTGGGCCGCCTTTTTAAATTCGTGCTGAGGTAGAAGATTTATGTGCGTGAGAAGAGCGTTGAAGACACTAGTGGCTTTAAAAAAGGGATAGTGGGGGTATGGCTAGATTGGATAGAAGAATTGCTAGAACGTGTGGCGTAGTAGTGACTTGGGTGAGCGAAGTTGGTCAGTTATAGGCAAGTTGTGATCTTATGGATAACAGAAATGACTCGAAGGTGACCGGTAAACCAAAGCGGTAGAAGGTTTGCCAGGAGTAGGCATTCCCGATAATTTTGGCTGTGAGGGAAGACTCGCTTTAGAAATATATATATATATATATATATATATATATATATATAGTGTCATTATGTTCAGCTCGTCAATGTTGGCAGTTAAATCGAAGCGAAAATCTCTATACGATACCATTATGTCAGTGGAGATTTCTCTCTGAAAAACCTATCCGTGTTACTTCGGAAGGGAATCAGAAATGGTGTTTCATCAAAAAGCAGATTTCTTTAATTCGGAGCTTGATAAATTAGACTCGGATGCAGAAGGAACAATGTAGAAAATAACCTTATCTTCGGGTAGAACCATCAAGAAAAATATCCGAAGGAATATTGTAAGCGACTGCAGTGATTAAGCAGCCACCTGGAAGCTAATGAAATTAGAGATTAATAGTCATTATTTATTCGATGGGGCTAATTTGTGACGCTCCTTCAGGAATCTGTTAAATTTTCGAGAAATATAAGGTAATTAAACTAATGAATTTAGCTATGTAAATGTATAATCCACGTGAAAAATTGGCAATGTGAGAAAATTTTCATTAAAATTATTCCTTTGATTTGTTAAGTGGAATATGTATTACGAGATAATAGAAAAAATGACAAAAGTAAAAGATTTTATATAGTGATATCTGCAGGAAAAATACGAATATATATATATATATATATATGTGTGTGTGTGTGTGTGTGTTTGAGGATGTTGCGGGTCACACTACACTGTTAGATTAAATTCTCGTTTTATTTAGTACTAGAATATGGTAATAGTTTCTTTGTAAAGTTTTTACATAAAAATAAAGGACCCGATTATGGCTAATACACATATACTCACATAAATTTATAAAATATAGAATATTAATGGTCCGTATAAGATGAAATAGAATATCCATATTAGGATTCAAACCATACATGTTCCATCAAATAGATAATAATATTAGAAAATTTACAATATATAAAGGATATCATATCACATAAAGATATACAATTAATCTCATATAGATAAGTAAATGTCCACTTTCTTCTCTCAACACTCCGATCAATACATCGTTGTGGGTGACCTTAACCTTCCTCTGGCCAATTGGCATAATATAAGTACGGACACTTACCCGTTGATTCGGCTCTTTGCGGACAACCTCCTAAGTCAATTTGAGCACTTCCTTACACGAGGGAACAACCAGCTTGATTGTGTCCTCTCCAACAAAGACGTGACCAATGCTCAGTCTCTGGATATCTTCCCTAATCTCGATCACTGCCAGGTATCCTTTCTTATTCCTCTTTTATCCTCTATCCCTAAAGAGAGCATTCAAACTTTCAGGCTATTTACCATGAGGGAAGAATTTAGTTGACCCTGTGACGCAGCTAATTGGAGAGATCTTATTCTCCAAGACAACCTCTCCTCATGTTTTTCCGATGTTCATAATATATTATCCTCCCACTTTACTTCTGCCACCTCTATTAAACACATTCACGGGATGAACAAATTGAACGCCTTGTTTAAAGTACGCGACAACCTTGCATGCAATTCTAGATTACGCAGAACATCACTTCTCGCGCTCTCGCTCTCCGACGTATCGATGAGCACATTTAACAGGTAATAAACAAGCAAGCGCTCAACATCGAGAGAAGCATCTGCACAGCACACAATTCTGGGAAAATGTTTGCAATCAAACGCCAAATACTACTAAAGTCTAATTCATTATACATAAACTTCTCTTGGTCGGACGACTCCAGCTTTGCCGACGATTTTCTAAATTATCTTCTAGATTCCTTTTATTTTCCCAACAACGGAGACGCTGAGAACATACATTGGTTCATTATTTCTCTGGCCTCGTCGTTCAGGCAATCAAAGACATAAAATCTAAACACCAATTTGATCAGTACGGTGCATCTGTCAGAATGATTGCACTACTTGGCTGGAATCTCTTCTCTCTACTCGCCGACTTTATCAACCATTGCCTTAAATCTACCTATCTTCCCCCGGAATGGCTTAATTCGATGATATCTCCATTCCTAATAAATGATACACCGTCAATCTCCTAAATCAAAGATTTTCGCCCCATTACTATCGTCTCCTCTTTCAATAAAATCTTCGACAGAGTCTTATTTAAATTAATCTACTCTTTCATCAAGTCTCGAGATAACTTCTACCTCATCGACGATCAACATGGCTTCCTGAATAGCCAGTCTATTTCCACCAACTTAGTCAGTCTCCTTGATCACTGCTACTTCCTATTTCTAAAGTTCATGAATGCACTCTCCTATTCCTAAATCTCCATCACCGTTAAACAACTGCAAAAGTCGGAAATAGTCACTTGAGGTCAGCCCTTATTCGATCTGTCGCTCTTCAGGGCTCCGTACTTGATCTTATACCATTCAATCCAACACTCGCTCAAGTGCAGGCTGAGGACAACCTATTCAAGCTGTTCAAATATGCAGATGCCATGATAATTGTATTCAGCAACCCTACAGCATCCAACTCCTCTCTTCCTCTTATAACTCAGTTGTTATCTTCTTTAAACTCGCAGCTAACATCAACGCTTCTAAATTAAACCCCGATATGACTCGTTTGATGAAAATTACCACTGACCCATTCAGTTCTCTCCCAGATACAAGTTGTTTTCTTAATATTGAATTAAATGACTCGGCCAAGCATCTTGCTATCTCTTTTTCTAAATCACTAGACTTCTCCCCACATCAACATACTACCTCCAAACTCTTCAAGTGGGCCCGTTTAATGTGCTTCAAGATTAATATTCCCTCTCTCCAACTCACACATTTTAAGGTCTAAGTCCTACCTCTCATATCATACGCAAGCGAATATAATTGTCCTCTCACTCTAGCTTCCTCTTACGCCATTGAACAGATTTCTTCCAGCTTTCTAACGCGAGTCTTCCTTCACAGCCAGAATTATTGGTAATACCTACTCCTAACCAAAATTCTTCCGCTATGGTTTCTACGTCACTTACGAATGATTTCTTTCGTTCATACGATCACAATTAGCCTATCACTGTAAAACTTCGCTCATCCAAATCACCATTATCCTACACGCCATAGCAATTCTTCAATCAAATCCAACCATTTAACAAAATCTATCTCTTTTCCAAAGCCACAAGTGTATTCAAGCTCTTCCCGCGGAAATAAAGCTCCTATCTCATCACAAATTTAAAAAGGCTGCTCACAGTCACTTCTTTAACAAATTCGCTTCTTTCTATCCCTAGGCTATTATCCAGTTTCGGAGTGTGAAGTCTCTTCTGGCTAGCCCCTTCTTTCAACTATTCGCCTCTGATTCTCAAACTCAAAAAAGGACTCACTTACAATTCAAAAGTAGGATATGTAAAGTTGAATGTAATTTTGACTGACAAAGTATATAACCATAGGAGAGAAGGGAGTTGAGAAAGAGAAGTCCTTTCATCAACTTCGTGATAGATCGTTCTGATGGAATAGAGATTCCGATGGAATAGGAAGGATCGACTATATATAAGAGATTCTGCACGCCAGTGTCGCGTGCAGCGATAATTGACTTCAGTTGAGCGAGGTTGCGGCTAATGGAAAGCGTAGAGGAACCAGCGTCCGATGAATGCAAGATAGTCCAGTAGGCTTTTTGAGTTTCTGATCTTTTGCTGAACCAAAAAGAAGAGATTTAGTACAGCAGATTGTGACATAGCAATCAATATTCGGATGCGGTAAAATGAAAATGAGAATAGAAATGGTATCGGTGAGTCCCTATTTGAGTTTTAGTATCAGAGGCGAATAGCTGAAAGAAGGGGCTAGCCAGAAGAGACTTCACGCTCCAAAACTGGATAATAGCTGAAGGATAGAAAGAAGTGTTATGGAGTAAGGGGTAACAGCTTCGCTTACTATCAGACGTCTTACATAGGAATTTGTTAAAGAAGTGATTGTGAGCCGCCTTTTTAAATTCGTGATAGAATAGATGCTTTATTTCCGCGGGAAGAGCGTTGAATACACTTGTGGCTTTGATTTTGTTAAATATATTGGGAATGTGGTTGGATTTGATTGATGAGTTGCTATGGCGCGTAGGATAGTAATAACTTGGATGAGCGAAGTCTGACAGTGATAGGATAGTTGTGATCTTACGAACGTGAAGAAATGACTCGTAAGTGACGTATAAACCATAGCGGAAGAAAGTTGGCCAGGAGTAGGCGTTATCAATAATTCTGGCTGTGAGGGAAGACTCGCTTTAGAAAGCTGGAAGAAATCTGTTCGATGGCGTAAGAGGAGGCTATATTGAGAGGGCAATAAAATTCGCTAGCGTATGATATGGGGGGTAGAGCATAGACCTTAAACAATACGAGTTGGAGAGTGGGATTGTTATTCTTGAAGCAGATTAAACGGGCCCACTTGGAGAGTTTGGACGTAGTATGTTGAAGATGTGGGGCGATGTCTAGCGATTTAGGAAAAGAGATACCAAGGTGTTTGGCCAAGTCACTTAATTCAATATCAAGGAGACAACCTTTATCTGGGAGAGAACAGAATGTGTGGGTAATAAGTTTCATCAAACGAGTCATATCGGGGTTTAAGTTAAGACCGATTATTCTAAGCTTCGAGTGTAACGAAGATAACAACTGAGTTATAAGAGCAAGGGAGGAGTTGGGTGCTGTAGGGTTGCTGAATACAATTACCATGTCATCTGAATATTTCAACAGATTGAATAGGTTGTCCTCAACCTGCACTTGAGCGAGTGCTAGGTTGAATAGTATAGGACCAAGTATGGAGCCCTAAATAACTCCAGATCAGGTAAGGGATGAACTCGAATAATTATTTCCGACTTTTGCAGCTGTGTAAAGGTGTCGGAGATAATAAATGATACGACTGAGAACGTTGTCGCTAATAACACTGCTTAAAAAGGCGGATACAATTGTCGAAAATGACAGTGAATCAAAGGTCTTGGAAATATTTAGGAAGAAGAGGGGGCATTCATGAAATTTAGAAATAAAGAAGTAGCAGTGACCAAGGATACTGACTAAGTTGGTGGAAGAGGAGCGGCCATCAGGAAGCCATTCTGATCGTCGAGGAGTCAGAATTTATCTGGAAACATGATGAAATGGTAGATTAAGTTATATAAGCCTCTGTCAAATATTTTATTGAAAGAAGGGACGTTAGGTATAGGGCGGAGATCTTTGAATGAGTAGATTGACGATGTGCCACTCTTTTGGATAAGAGAGATCGTCGAAGATAGGGGAAGATAGGTAGTTTCGAGGCATCGGTTGATAATATCAGCGACCAGAGAGAAGAGATTCCAGCAAAGAAGGGCAATCATGCTGACAGAGACATCGTACTATTCAAATTGCTGTGTAGATTTTATGCCTTTGACTGCTTGAAAGTCGGAAGCCAGCGAAATAATGAACCAACGTACGTCCTCAGCGTCTACGTTCTCAAGCATCTCAGCAGGAGGAGTGGGAATGTTAAAGGTGTTTAGAAGATGATTTAGACAATCGTCGACAAAGCTGAAGTCGTCCGACCAAGAGAGGTTTATGTGGGAGGTTTTGGATTATTGTAGCAATTGGTGTTTGATGACTACGAACGTTTTCCGGGAGTTGGGTGCTGTGCGGATACGTCTTTCAATATTGAGCGCTTCTTTGTTGATAATCTGTTTAATGTGCTCATCGATACGTCGAAGTGCGAGAGTGCGAACAAGTGAAGTTTGACGTAATCTAGAGTTGCGTGCAAAGTTGTCGCGTGCTTTAAACAAGGCGATCAACTTGGTCATCGCGTGAATGTGGTGAATAGAGGTAGCAGAAGTAAAGACGGAGTATAAGACCTTATGGACATCGAAAAAACATGAAAAGAGGTTGTCTGGGAGAATAAGATCTCTCCAATTAACCGTGTCACATTGTCGACTAAACTCTTCCCAATTGATAAATTGCCTGAATTTCTGAATGCTCCCTCCATGGATAGAGGATAGAAGTGGAATAAGAAAGGACATCTGGCAGTGATCGAGATTAGGGAAGAATTCCCGAGACTGAACATTGGTCATGTTTTTGTTGAAGAGGACACAATCAACCTGGTTATTCCCTCGGGTTGGGAAGTGCACAAATTGACTTAGAAGGTTGTCAGCAAAGAGCCGAATCAACGGGTGATTTTGCCGTAGTTATTATATGCAAGTTAGCCATAGGAAGGTTAAGGTCGACCACAGCGATATATTGGTTGGAGTGTTAAGAGAAGAAAGTGCATATTTGTTAAGCCCCACGAGTTTCGTCGATTATTGAGAGATTGGGTGGTCTGTAGACAACGCAAACGGATAAGCTTTGGTCTAGAATCAGCAGCTGAAACGACAAAAATTCTAATCCTAGTGAATTCGATGTGTAATTAAATTCCAAGTGTTTTTGAGACGAGAAATCTAGGAAAAATAAAAATAAAAAACAAAATGAAACCCGATTTCAGTTCAAAGTAAAAGAATTATAGAAATCCACGAGCACGACCACTCCGGTTGTTGCGCTTTTTATATAGAGAGTATTATCAGGTTTTTGAGTTTCAATGATGAATCTATAAATATTTATCTAATCATTTAATGAACAAATGCGATTAATTAAAAAGACTGTTTTACCTTTATCATAATAACTGTATCAAAATTGATATAACGTTTGCAGTGATATTCCTGCTGAATTTTCTGATGTTTATATATCGCATATCATAACTAGTGAGATCTTCTTATCTATATGAGACGAATGGGACATATCTATGTGATGTGATATCTTTTATATCTTGTACATTTTCTAATATTATTACCTCTTTGATGGAACATGTGTGGTTTAAATCGAAATAAAGAAGTCATTATAACCTAATAATAAAAGAATATTGACTGGCAGAGCGCAGCAACCGAAGTGGGCCTGTTTGTGAATTTCTATATTTCTTTAATATAAAACTTAGATCGAGTTTCTGTTTGATTTGATTTTTAGATTCTCTAGATTTCTCTTCCGATCTCACCTCTGGGATACACTTTTAATTTACTTACATATGATAATTGTAATTTACTTACACATTCAAAGGACTTACTTCTATCTCATCGGATTTTTCTGTGTTTTCACACACACACACACACACACACATATATATATATATATATATATATATCCATTTTTTACACTCTCGTCGTATTCTATACTATTGTAACACGCGGCTCCGTGTTACAACCCAACGAAGGTCAATTTTTACAAACGCTGTGCTCTTTAAGGTCAAATATTCTAACTCTGTCCTTAAACAATATTTCTCTTAGCTGTGATTTTAGGAACAATCTATTTTAGTCTCAAGCAGTTTTAATCGATATTTCTTGAACTGCAATTTTATTTGTAATTAATAGTGTTTTATAAATAGACAGAACCGCGCGCGATCCGAGAGGATCACGCGGTGGACTACTGTGTTAGTGAATTTATCGGATTATTCGTTTCTATGAAAATGATTGATTGTTTACTATAAAAAACATTTATGTTTTTGCCTTCTCGCATCAACCATCCGGAAAAGATCAGAGACTGATTAGGCGCACGGGTAGTAATAAGAGCCACGATTGATAAGTAGTAGGGGTACAAAGTCAGGAACGAGATACCAACAGTGAAAAGTACCCCTACACTATATCAGTTCCTCTATCACACTCCTTCATCATGAAACAAATTTTATCGCCAATCTTTACAACTCCTTTCTTAATCCAGAAGCTACTTTCCAATCTCGCTGACTACCAGCAACAAATGACTGATGTCACGGAATTGCTCGGAATTCTATCTGGCAACCTGTCGATCTCCACCTTGCAGCCACACCTATGCGTCAGGCTGACAAAATTTTTGAATGGTGTAGCGAGGGAGGTGGCTTTGCGAGATCACAGTAAGAGAAAAACTTTTCATTCAGTCGTCGCGTTCTCCAATCTCAAAGGATGATCTGGCCTCGGATCTAATCAGTCAATTGTGGGACAACTTCAACCACCTCAAAGAGGTCTCTTCAGGCAAAGGTCGTGCTTTGTGCTTTCTTCCCACAAAAGACTGTCCGATGATGAGCTAAGTCAACTCAAATCTCAATCACCCTTATTATTGACAGGCAAAGTCAAATTAAAGCGTGATTACACGTTACTACATATGACAGTTAAGCAAGCTCGGACCTCTCCGTCAGACACCGCTCCCTCTCCTGAAGCTAAACCCAGAGAAACGCCGATCATTTTACGGAGGCATCTTTGGTGACACCCCTTCATCTGGGCCAATCATGCCTACCTGTTCTGGATTTGACGGGCTCCCCTTCACAACTAACTCATACACCAATACCAATCCCTCCCCAAAAACCTAAGATTTACCGCGATGTTGTGGCCTACCAAGCCGCGTAAAGACCCCAAATAACGGACCCCTACTCTTATCTCCATTGCCAGCCCCAAATCATCACCACAAGTCACTGTCACGATCGGTGCAGAGGTCCTGAAACCGACAAAACGCAAGACTCTCACAGCCACGCGGGAGACCGATTCAGCCCCATCAACTTCATCTTCCGCCAGCGACACTCAGGATAGTTGTGTCTCTGCCTCCGATCAGATCTTGTCCGCTCTCACCTCCGCAACGTCGCTCCAGAGCGTCCACTTGAGCCCAGATAACTCGCCTCCTTCCTGTTTTCAAATCCTCCAATTACCTCACTCGCCTAACTGAAGTGGGATTAAAGAGATCCACATCAACGACGACCCATCCATTTTCGACAACAAGCGATCTGTCACCCTCATCAGACCGTGGTCTCGCTCCGGCCGCCAGCGGAACGCTCGCACCCGCTTCTCTTCCCCGGTCTAACATACACGCCTATTCATGTTGTCTCGATTTTTAATTGCTGTTCCGGACACGTATAAGGATCAAAAATTTTTTTGATTTCAATATTGCAGTAATCCTCAAATACCCCAGTTTACCTAATCCCATCCTGTTTGCAAAAGGTTATAGAAAGAGACCGAATACGGAGCCTACACTAACGAATCGTATCTCAACCAAATACACATTTAAACTCATATCCTGTATAAATTTATTTTCTATTTAAATATATATATATATATATATTTCTAATTATATATATATATATATATATATATATATATATATATATATATATATATGCAATGAGTTATTATTATAATCAAGGTTGCGGTCTTGATATAAACACCTGACCCATTAATTACTTACATATGTCAGTACAAACTAAGAATTGTATAGTGTAGAAAAGGCAATTCATCCAGTAGACCGGTTTCGTCCTTATTGGGAACTCATCAAGTACTGGCCAGAATTTGCCAGTTCTTAGTTTATACTGACATATGTAAGTAATTAATGGGTCAGGTGTTTATATCAAGACCGCAACCTTGATTTATAATAATTGTTATCACCACCCGCGCAACCAATGTTCGTTTAATTATATAAATGTTCATTTCAATACTCACTTCCCCATGTAATGTGGTGTCAGTTCAGTAATGACAGATTGGGCATGGTTAGTTGGAACTTTGGGTCTAAATGGATGCCATATGAGCTCCACCTAAAGGGAAAAATTGACTAACCAAGTTACATTAGTTAGTATATAACTGAAAATTGTGTTTAGTGTAGTGTGCGGCAGGATAGCTCAGTGGTTAGAGCACCAGATTCCGAAGCAGACGTGCCCAGGTTCGTATCCTGTCCGCGGCAAATTCTGGCCAGTACTTGATGAGTTCCCAATAAGGACGAAACCGGTCTACTGGATGAATTGCCTTTTCTACACTATATACAATTCTTAGTTTATACTGACATATGTAAGTAATTAATGGGTCAGGTGTTTATATCAAGACCGCAACCTTGATTATAATAATTGTTATCACCACCCGCGCAACCAATGTTCGTTTAATTATATAAATGTTCATTTCAATACCACTTCCCCATGTAATGTGGTGTCTGTTCAGTAATGACAGATTGGGCATGGTTAGTTGGAACTTTGGGTCTAAATTGATGCCATATGAGCTCCACCTAAAGGAAAAAATTGACTAACCAAGTTACATTAGTTAGTATATAACTGAAAATTGTGTTTAGTGTAGTGTGCGGCAGGATAGCTCAGTGGTTAGAGCACCAGATTCCGAAGCAGACGTGCCCAGGTTCGTATCCTGTCCGCGGCAAATTCTGGCCAGTACTTGATGAGTTCCCAATAAGGACGAAACCGGTCTACTGGATGAATTGCCTTTTCTAACACTATATACAATTCTTAGTTTATACTGACATATGTAAGTAATTAATGGGTCAGGTGTTTATATCAAGACCGCAACCTTGATTATAATAATTGTTGTCACCACCCGCGCAACCAATGTTCGTTTAATTATATAAATGAGTTCTTTGAACTTCAATTACCTACAATTCACAACGGGTGTATAATATATTTACTTTATATATATTTACATTTATACTCACATTTTATGTGAATATATAAATATTAAAATATATACATATACACACCTACGCACAAAACACATATAATGTATATCTCAATCCATATAAGCAACCATGTGAGTTCTTCTCACCTCATATAAAAATCTAAATATTCTTCCAAATATATATTGCGAATATCTAAATAAACATTTAAGCAACCATGTGGGTTCGCCCTATATCTTATATGCATATTTAGAAACATTCATATATGTCTCTGTATAATATGTATATAAATATATATACAAATATCTGCTAAGTATATTTAGATAAACGTATATGCAACATAGTGAGTTTCTCTCACTTCTTATAAAAATCAAATATTTTCATCATATATATATATATATATATATATATATATATATATATATATATATATATAATTCAACATATAATTAACAATGTAAGTTCCCCAGACAGCACACGATTTACTATAATTATTACCAAATTACCTTTTCGAACTCCATTTAAATTGTTCCGTTTTCTATCTCAAATTCATAGTGGCGGTCTCTTAGTTGGATTTATTATTAACTGTGATTCCTGCGATCTACGTTTCCTTCTATTCGAGAAGGTTTCATCAAATATGGGGCCTAATGATTTTTCTACAGATGTCATATTCATGACGTTCATTCCTGAATTTCTTTCATTTGATTCCCTAATCATTCTGGTTAATTAATTTCGGTTACGTAGTGCAATCCGTTTACAGCCATCCCAGTTTATCTACTGACATGTCTTACTTGAGTGCCTGGCTAGACCTTATCTTTGACAATTTCTATATTTGCATGCAGTTTTATGTTCCCCTCTACTAACCTTTATTGGACACATGGTTTCACCTATATACCTGAGTTTGCAATCTTTACAAGGTATCTCATAAACCCCTGAAGTATTGAGCGGTTCTATTTTTTCTTCCTCATTCGGTAGCTTATTGCCTATTGTAAAATTTTGTCTTAAAATTTTGCTTATCCATATTTTTCTTTTCTAAATCCCTTACCTGTTTCTTTTTTATTACATTTTTATTAAACCGTAGTAGCGTCTCGTTTAAGATTTTCTCAAATTATTTTTCCGGATAACCATTTATCCTGAATATTTCTTTCAATTTCTTCAGTTCTTTGTCCCCATATTTTAAATCCTCTATTTTAAGACTTCTTATTATCATTCATTTTAGAATGCCCATTTTCATCCCAAAAGGGTGATTAGAGCAATAATTCAGTAGTATATAAGCATGTAACGCGCGGCTCCGCGTTAAAACCCAACGAATCTCAATTTCGACGGATCCGGTTTACCTTAGGTTCACATTTGCTAATTCTGGTTTAAGACAATATTTCTTCTAACTGTGATTTTAGAAACAATATATGTTAGTTTCAAGCAGTTTAATTGAGATTTCTTGAAATGAAATTTTATTTGTTATTGATAGGGTTTTGTTGTAGAAGTATTTTGCGGGGTTGCTATCTACCTACATATAACTGGTAGCTGCTGTTGAGATCCGTGCTTATGATCAATCCCCGGCCTTTTCCCGATGGGTGATGTGAGAAGGCTAATTCGAATGATCACATATGTATTGTACACAATGTTGCATGGAAAATCCATAGTTAGTCCAAATTGACCGTGCTCTAGACGGCAACAAAACGAAATACTGTTAACAATATTGAATGTCTTATACACAAGTCACAGTTAAACAAAATTGTCCGTGCTCTAGAAGGCAACAGAACGAAATACTGTTAACAAAGTTGAATGTCTTATACACAAGTCACAGTTAAACAAAATTGTCCGTGCTCTAGACGGCAGCAGAACGATATACTGTCATTACAAATAATGTACCATTTACAAACGTCTGAATTGTGATGAATACATGTAACCGATTGAAAATATATGATGATATAAAAAAGTCACTGGTAAAAGTTGTCACTGATGATGAATAGACTAAAACCGTGTAAAAAATTCAATGAAAAAAACTTCACAAATATTTAATCCACTGTTTGCTAAGGTTTTAACTTATTTAATCATAATAATCCATTGTACTCTGAAATTCTGTTGTAACACGCGGCTCCGCGTTACAACCCAACGATGTTCGATTTTGACAAATACGGTGCTCTTTAAGGTCAAATAATCTAACTCTGTTCGTTGGGTTGTAACGCGGAGCCGCGTGTTACATACCCCCCCACGTCAATGAAAATTAGTACACAATGGGGGGGGGGCTAACCTTACAGGAGGTGTTATTGCTCTGCCGTACCGTGTAACAACAGGTGTTGGCTCTGTCAACATTGATTCTGGTTCCATAATATATCTCGCGGCGGCGTGACGGCTTCAGTTGGCTCGGTTGTTGATGAGATGTCGGGCGTCAGTCCGTTGTCAGCAAGACAGTCTGGGGGTGGCGTTATCGTTTCTTCACCGCCTGATAGGTCAACATCGCGGAACAGCGGGTCATTTGGATCAACGTCGGCCGGGGATAGTCTGTGTTTGGAGACCGCTTCAGCTTTGCCATTAATCTCCAAAATGATGTAATTCTGACGTCGATCTAACACACGATAAGGAACGCGCTTCGGTTTGGCTACAATCCTGTTATCCATATCGTTGTTGACGAAGAACCATTTGCAGCTATCAAAATCTTTGCGTTTATAAATTGGACCATGTTGCTGACGTGTAGGACAGATCGGCCGATTCTGAGCGTTATATTGTAGTAAACAGCGAAGTGGAAACAGAAATGTCGGATCGTTGATCGTTTTTGCAGTTTCAGAGCGTGATCGGACTAGTTCGCCAGGTAGCCGTAGACATTCGCCAAATACCATTTAAGCGGAACTACATTTGATCGGCTCACGAGGTCTTGTACGCATTGATAGGAGTACTTTCGGTAAAGCCGCAAGCCAATTTTGTTCTGGGCTAGCCTTGAGCGCCGCCCTCAGTACTCGGCGTGGCCTTTCGACGAACCCATTTGCTCTCGTATTGCGAGCCGCGGTCACGTAGTATTTGACACCATAGTATATCAGAAGAGCTGCAAACTCTTCGCCGAGGAACTGTGCGCCACGATCTGTTGTCACTTCAGCTAGAGCACCGAATCGAGCGAACCAATTGAGCTCTAAAGCATAACTGACAGTTTCTTGCTTCATGTCTGGCAGTGGTATGGCCTCATACCATCGAGTGGTGCGATCCCGTATTGACAGTAGATATCGCATATTCTTCACGGCAGGTAAGATTACAAGATATATATGTGCGTGAACCGGACTTTGGGCACTTGAATGACTTGTGGCGCCGTTCTGGTGTGTCTCGTCACTTTGCATTTCTGACATTCTAGACATTGTTTTGACTACATCTTGATATCTCGCCGCATTCCAGGCCAAAAGTACGTTCTGGTTAGAATTTCCACTGATGCTTCGTCAGATGGGTGGCTCATTGAATGGTAGACTTCGAAGATCTTGTGACGGAGTTTTTCAGGTATAAACGGCCGAGGGCCCACGCCAGTTATTTCACACTGCAGCAGAGTTCCATCGTAGTCATGTGTTTTCAGTCGATTGACATCAAATGTCCGCAGTGATGGATCATCTTTCTGAGCTGCTTGCAATTCCTGAGTGCTTATAGGTGAAGGACACAATATTGAGGCACAAATATCTGCGGGATGGCTTAGTGAGACTGCGACCACATTTTTTGATCCTTTGACATGAGTGACTTCATATTCATACTCGTGTATTCGTGTAAGTTATGAGTTGACACGTCGTGAATATAAATACTCTTTCTTTTCTCTCAGCATCGGAAGTAGAGGAAGATGGTCTGTGCAGATATTGAACTTTAGGCCATTCAGATAGATGTGGAAGTGTAGGATCGACCGGTAGATTGCGAGTAATTCTTTTCCTAATGTATCATATCGCGTCTCGTGAGGTTGTAGTTTTTGCGAATAGAAAGCGATGGGTTGGTGTATTCCATTGATGGAATGTTGAAGTACTGCGCTTATGGCAACGTCGGATGCGTCAGTTATCAATTCAAAAGGTTGAGACCAATCCGGGGAATGTAGCATGGTCGCTTTGCATAGGGCCCTTTTGGCATCCTCGTAAGCCTGCATGTCGTCCACGTTGAGCTGAATCGGTTGTGATTTCTTGACCAAACGGCTTTCTGGCACGAGATATTTGTGAAGAGGTGCCAGAATCTTCGCAAGGCAGGGTACAAATCGAGAATAGTAGTTCATCTTGTCCAAGAATCGTCGTAATTCCCAAACGGTGGTTGGAGGCTTTAGATCTTGAGTAGCACGAACCTTAGTAGGTATAGGTGTCATGCCTTCTTCGGAAATTTGATGACCGAGGAATTCAATTGATTTCTGTGCAAAGACGCATTTGTTGCCATGAAGTCGGAGGCCATAGTCTGCTAGACGTGTGAGCAGGATCTCAATATGTTGTATATGTTCGGTCATTGAGTTGGAGAATAACAGGATGTCGTCTAGATATGGAATTACAAATGGTAGACCATCTAGTATTTCGTCCATAACGCGTTGGAATGTTTGCGAGGCATTCTTGAGACCGAAAGGCATATAGTGATATTCGTGCGTGCCACCTCCGGTGAATCTGAGTGCAGTATATGATACTGAGTCTTTGTCCATCGGTACTTGATAGTAGGCTTTCACTAGGTCAAGTTTTGAATACACAGCATGACCGATAGCAGATCTGAGTAGGTCAGCTGGATTTGGCAGGATGTACGAATCAGACTGTGTGCAAGAATTGAGAATACGATAATCCCCGCACACCCTGAATGTTTCTGGTTCACTCTTTGGTACTACTACCACAGGCGACGCAAAAGGTGAGCTGGATCGTGTACAGATGCCTTGTTGACGTAGCATGGCGAATTCTTGCTCGGCAGCCTTATGTTTGTGTGGTGCCAATGGACGTGCTCGTGGAGGATGAGGAAGTGGTTTCGACAAGATGATACGATGGGCTGTGATGGCACGCTTCCTCTTGAGATCGGGCATGAAGGAGATAGGTTTGAAAATTTCTTCATGACGTTTCAGAACATCGTCCAGTTGTGGTACATGAGGAACTGGAGGAATAAGCTGTATAGATGAGACTGCTTCGGTGCGAGTCGTATGTTTTAGCGCTGATGTAAGCAACTGATTGTCTGCAGTGCGTATCTCTCGTGTTCTTGGACGAATGGTCAGGTCGAAGTGTTCGAGAAAGTCACGTCCAATGATGTTTCTTGTCGTGTTGGCGATGATGAAAGGATAATTGAAACATCTTTTTGAGTTGGAGAACGAGATTGTGTGTACTCGTACCCCAAACGTCGCTATGTTGGAGCCATTGGCGCAGGTCAGACTGCTGGTGTCGACTGGGTGGGTGGGTTCGAAATAATTGTGGCGTAGTAAGCTTACATCTGATCCAGTGTCTATGAGAAATAATTCGCCAGAGGTTGCGTCACGGATGAGAAAAGATGTTGATAGTGGCAACTGACGATGAGACTGGTTGCTGGCATTTGGGCGTTTGAAGCATGACTTGACTGGAGCCGTCGCTGTAAATACAATAGTTTGATTGCGCTCTACCGCGAAAGCAACGTGCTTCGAGCCATCAGACGTGGAGCGGCCAACGATCTTGGGGTGCTCAGCCTCTACTGCCGCCGAGGAGGCTGACCCCAGCAGTTTTCCGAACCTTCCATGGGCGGATCCTCCTGAGTTGTTGAGGGTGACCGCGCCCACTTGAACGTCGCGTCTGTGTGCGGGAATGTGCAGCCGTTTCCGAGGCAATAACGTGTGGAGTGGCCATAGCTGCGGTGATTCGGACACCACTCCGCTGGTAACTGTGGCACTGTGGCCCGGTCTCTCGACGTCGACCTCCTGGCGCTATTCCGGGTCGGTGGTCGACGCTGGTCACGCCTGCTCTGGTCGCGTCTATTATGGACGGCATCGACTGAGGCCAAATTTGGCCTTACGGTGAGGTTCTCGAGCAGGCTGATGAGGCGTTCATTCGTGACATTTGTTCCGGCTGATGATGCGGTGGGTTGTGATTCGAACAGTCTTGAGGTGATGTGGCCTTTCTCTTGGGCAGGTTAGCTGTAGTGATGTTTCTTCCACCACTCGTCTAGACGTGTCGGCAGAAAGTCATCTTGTACTTCGAGGGATTCGCGCAGGAACGTGGCCATCTCTTGTAGTGCCGGCGGGAGATTCTGTATGAACAGTCGCACTACGATTTCCTTGGGCAGGTTGAATTCCAAGGCCTTCTGCTCCATCTCCCTATATAGCTCAGAGAGGCGTGCGGCTACCTAGGGACATCTGGCTCATTAATTCTGTAAGCCTGTCTTCTCGATCTGGTGTCAAACGCTGCTTGACGGCGCGTTGCAGGCTCTGCCATGGCTGCGCACATGTGCCCTCAGTGTATTGATGCAGTATATCTTTGAGTCCGCGTCTGAAAGACATTGGGATCGTCTCCCAAGCCCTCAAAAATATTGAGCCCTCGTCTGTTATATTGGACACCTTGGCCAATAAAGTAACATCGTCGACCCATTCGCCAAGGTACTCTGGATCGAATTGACATATTTAATACTGTGTCCATGTGTTGGTGCGGCCTGTTGCTGGACTCACTCTATCAAAATCGAAAATTGTTGGGTTGTAACGCGGAGCCGCGTGTTACACTGATGCGTAGAATTAGATGCGAACAGTAAATCACTTGTTTAAACTTCGAATAATTCAAAGAAGAGGAATAATTCCACGATGGCACTATAATCCACCGCATGTTCCCTGCGTATTGCGCGCGGGTGTGTACATTTAATAAACGAAACTCTATTAATTAAAATCAAAATTGCAGTTCAAGAAATCTCAATTAAAATTGCTTGAAACTAACAGAGATTGTTTCTAAAATCACAGTTAAGTGAAATATTGTGTAAAAACAGAGTTAGATTATTTGACCTTAAAGAGCACTATATTTGTCAAAATTGAACATCGTTTAGTTGAAACGCGGAGCCGCGTGTTATATACACCCCCCCCCCGACAATGAAAATTAGTACAAAATAAAGGTAGCTAACCTTGCAGGAGGTTTTATTGCTCTGCCGTACCGTGTAACATCTGGTTTTGGCTCTGTCAGCACTGATTCTGGTTCAATAATATATATCGCGGCGGCGTGACGGCTTCAGTTGGCTCAGTCCGTTGTCAGCAAGACTGCCTGGGGGTGGCGTTATCGTTTCTTCACCGCCTGATAGTTCAACATCGCGGAACAGCGGGTCATTTGGATCAACGTCGGCCGGGGATAGTATGTGTTTGGAGACCGCTTCAGCTTTGCCATTAATCTCCAAAATGATGTAATTCTGACGTCAATTTAACACACGATAAGGATCGCGCTTCGGTTTGGCTAGAATTCTGTTAATCATATCGTTGTTGACGAAGAACCATTTGCAGCTATCAAAATCTTTGGGCTGTAACGTGCAGCCGCGTGTTACATTGTAAGGACTCAAAAAAATTCGCCGATATGTTGCGTAATGTACGAGCAGTCAAATTAAAACAAATTAAGCACGTTGAATTTACCATGCAAGTCAGTTGTCGCGTTTGCCTTCTGCTTTGCGTTACGTGTGCGTGCTGTCTGCTATCGTCACCTACGCTGATTATTGGGCTTGCATCACACACATTGGCAATTTCAGTCACGCAAATCTCGTTTCTGTACAACTAGTGCGACGGAGCAACATCTACAGTTGATTCCTTCAGTGAGCCAGTTACTGCAGAACTTCAACGAGATTACTCAGCTACTCACTCACCACGGATTTCCATGCCAAAACAGAAGGAACAACAACCCAAGTCAACCAGAGCTTGTCTCAAGTGTCTAGACACTGTGTTCTAGACACTGCTACACTAACTAACTTTCTGGGAATTTGCCGGAGAACGCAATACCGGCCCTAATAAGGGCCCAGCAACAGTACTAACTCAGCTATCCTTGGATCCTAACTGACTTTGTAATGTCGTACGGCATTTACTTTTAGCTGGGGCGTTTACAGTGGATTAATGTGTTTTAACTATCAAAGCCAGGATTTATATTTTAATCGTTTATCCGTGAACAGTAACTACACTGCAAAGACATTCTGGATTTATTTATCGTGATTTTTTGACTTTTTTCTTTTGTGCTTAGATATTTACTTGTGTTAACAATATTTTATTTTGTTGCCATCTAGAGCACGGTCAATTTGACTAACAGTGAATTTTAATTTACTTTGCAACATTGTTCATAATACACGCATGACAATCCGATTTAGCCCTCTCTCATCAAGGCAATGTGAAATGAATTGAGACTGATTATAATCAAGGCCCACGAAACCCATTTCTTCCGACATAAGCCACCAGGCATATGTAGGAATCTCAGCATCACTAAAGAAACCGCTACCCAACAAAATATCACCAACATAAATCTCAATACCTCCTACACAAATGATGCCCCATCTCGTCGAGCTCATAGCTAATAATTAATCAGCAACTCTAGTCATTGAGATTATCAATCAGGCAGTAGTCCTCCCGGTAACCCAAGCACATCAGATGAATGCCTCGTAAAGTTTATCAGGTAAAGCCGCGAAGACACACATGTCCTGAGTCACAAAACAGCCAGCGACTCTCTCGAGATTACAATCCTCTAAGGCAGTCACATAATGACTGGTGACGATGATGTAATGCTGCCATCTTTACTCGACAGCGCGCACACACCCAAGACAACGTCCAGATCAGGAAATGCAGGAAGCCCAGTGGCGAGCCCAGCAACAAACCGCACCACCACATATGCTCAGTACAAGATCTGCGAGTTCGATCCAGCCCAATTTGACGAGTGGGTCTGCGATGTTACTTTATTGGACAAGGTGTCCAATATAAGAGAATAGGGTCAAATCTTTTTGAGGGCATGAGAGATAATTCCAATTTCTTTCAGACGCATACTTAAAGAGATCCTGCCTCAATACACTGAGGGCACATGTTTGCATCCATGTCAGAGCCTGCAACGCGCCTGACACCAGATCGGGAAGACAGGCTCACAGATTTGATAAGACATATGCCCCTAAGTAGCCGCACGTCTTCCGAGCTATTTAGGGAAATGGAGCTGAAAGCCACTGAATTCAATCTACCCAGTGAAATCTTGATGCGATTATTCATTTAGAAGCTTCCTCCAGCTCTGCTAGAAATGGCCACGTTCCTGCGCGAATCTATTCAAGTGCAAGACGACGTACTGCCGGCACGTATAGACAAGTGGTTGATGAAACACCACTGCAGCTCACCTGCCTCAGAGCCAGGTTGCATCGCACCACGCCTGTCCAAGCCTCAGTCTCCAGCATCACCACCCGAAACTAATGGCATCAATAAATGCCTCAGCATGCTCGAGAGCATCACCGCCAGGCCAGATTAGGCCTTGGTCAATGCCGTCGACTACAGACACGACCACAGCAGGCGTGGGCAGCGCCGACCACCGTCCCGAAACAACAGCAAGAGTTCGACATCTAGAGGCCTTGCCACAGTTCCCGAGTTTCAGTCGGATGGTAACCGAATCATCGAAGCTATGGCCACTCCACTCGCTATTGCATGAGAAATGGCTGCCGTTCCCGCGCACAGCCGCGACGTTTAGAACTCAGGATGATTCGCCCATGGAGTTTTTGGAAAACCTCAGGGGTCAGTCTGCTCAGCGGCAGTAGAGGCTGAACACCCCACAATTGTTGGCCGCCTGACGTTTACTGGCTCGAACCACGTTGCATTCGCGGTAGAACGCAATCAATGTGTTGTCATCACAGCGACGGCTCCAGTCAAGTCATGCTTCAAACGTCCAAAGGCCTGCAACCAGCTTCATCGTTATTTGCCGGCATCAAAAATCTTTTCTCATTCGTGACTCAAATTCTGGCGAATTATTCTTCATAAACACTGGTTCAGACGTCAGCTTACTCTGCCAAAATTATTTTGAACTCATCCACCCAGTCAACACCAGCAGTCTTACTTGCGACAATGGCTCCAGAATAGCGATGTTTGGGGTACGAGTACACACAATCTCGTTCTCCAACTCAAGACGATGTTTCAAGTATCATTTTATCTTTGCCAACACGACAAGAAACATCATTGCACATAACTTCCTCGACCATTTGACATCTAATTACGTCCAGAAACACGAGAGATACGCACCGCTGACAATCAGTTGCTATCATCAGCGCTAAAACACACGACTCGCGCCATAGTAGTTTCGTTCATTCAGCTAATTCCTCCAGTTTCTCCTGTACCACAACTGTACAATGTTCTGAAGCGACATGAAGAGATTTCAAACCTATATTCTTTTTGCCCGATCTTAAGAGGAAGCGTGCCATCACAGGTCATCGCATAATCTTATCGAAGCCACTTCCTCATCCTCACAGAGCACGTCTATTGACACCACAAAAGCATAAGTCCAGCGAGCAAGAATTCGCCATGCTACGTCAGCAGGGCATTTGTGCACGATCCAGCTCACCATTTGCGTTGCCTTTGGTAGTGGTACCAAAGAGTGAACCCGGAACATTCAGAGTGTGCGATGATGATTCTTGCACACAGTCTGATTCGTACATCCTGCCAAATCCAACTGACCAAACACGAATATTATTATATGACTTTCTGACTTAAGAACGCATCTCAAATATTTCAACGCGTTATGGACGAAATACTAGATAGTCTACCATTTGTTATTCCCTACTTAGACAACATTTTGGTAATCTCAAACTCAATGTCCTAACATATGCAGCATATTGACATTCTACTCGCACGTCTAGCAGAATATGGCCTCCGGCTTCATGGCAACAAATGTGCCTTGCGCAAAAATAAAGTTAATTCCTCGGTCAGGAAATTTCCCAGAAAGGCTTGACACCCGTACCTGCTAAGTTTGGTGCCATTCAAGATCTAGTCTCCAACCACCGTTCAAGCGCTACGACGGTTCTTGGCTAAGATGAACAACTATTCTCGATTCATACATTGTCTTGCTAAGATTCTGGAATCTCTTCACAAATATCTCGTGCCACAAAGCCCTTTTGTCAAGTAATCACAACTCATTCAGCTCAACGTGGACGACATACAGGCTTACGAGGATTTCAGAAGGGCTTTATGCAAAGCGACCATGCTACATTAACCTGATTGGTCTCAAACTTTTGAATTGATCACAAACGCGGCCGACGTTGCCACAAGCGCAGTACTTCAACAGTCCGTCAATGGCGTTCACCGACGTATCGCGTTCTTCTCGCAAAATCTACAACCTCGCGAGAGGCGATATGAAACATTTGGTAAAGACTTACTCGCTATCTACCGGTTGATTCTACACTTCGAAACCTATCTGGATGGCCGAAGGTTCAAGATCTACACCGACCACTTTCCTCTACTTCCAATGCTCAGAGAAAAGAAAGTATTTATATTCACGACGTGTTAACTCGCATCTTACTCGAATACACGAAAATTAATATGAAATCACTCACGTTAAAGGGTCAGAAAAAGTATTCGTAAACTCCCTGAGCAGTCCTGCGGAACTCACTCATGAATTTCAAGCAGCAAAGCAAGATCACCCATACATTTGTACATTTCATGTCAAACGCCTGAAAACACTTGATTATGATGGAACTCTGCTGCAGTGTGAATTAACTGGTGTGAGCCATCGGCCGTTTATACCTGAAAAACTCCGTCACAAGATCTTTGAGGTTAACCATTCAATGAGCCGTCCAACTGGCGGAGCCTCAGTGGAAATTCTATCCAGAACTAATTTTTGGCCTGGCACGCGGTGAGATGTCAAGAAGTGGTCAAAACAATAACTTGAATGTCAGCGATGCCAATTGATGAGACACACCAAAACGGCACCACAGGTCATCCAAGTGCCCAAAATACGGTTCACGCACATACACATTGATCTTGTAACCTTACCTGTCGTGAACAAAGTACGCTATCTACTGTCAATACCGGATCACAACACGCCGTGGTATGAGGCCATACCACTGCCAGACATGAAACAAGACACTGTCAGTTATGCTTTAGAGCTCAATTGGTTCGCTCGGTTTGGTGTTCCAACTGAAGTGACAACCAATTGTGACGCACAGTTCCTCCGCAAAGAATTTGCTGCCCTACTGAAATATAATGGTGTCAAAGACTCCGGGACCGCGGCTCGTAACTCTAGAGCAAATGGTCTCGTCGAAAGGCCACACCTTGAACTGAAAGCGGCGCTCAAGGCTAGCTCAGTAGGAAATTGGTTTGCGGCTTTGCCGACAGTACTCTTGTCAATGCGTACAAAACCTCGAAGCCGATCAAATGCTGCTCCGTTGAAATGGTATTTGGCGAATGCCTACGGCTGCCTGACGAACTAGTCCGTTCACGCTCTGAAACTGCAATAACGATGAACAATCCGACATTTTTGTCTCCACTTCACTGTTTCCTCAGTATAATGCTCAGAATCGGCCGATCTGCCCTACAGGTCAGAAAAATGATCCAATCTACAAACGCAAAGATTTTGATGCCTGCAAATGGTTCTTCGTCTACAACGACATGGACAACAGGATTCTAGCCAAACCAAAGCGCGGTACTTATCGTTTGTTAGATCAACGTCAGAATTACATAATTGTGGAGATCAATGGTAAAGCAGATGCTGTCTTCAAACACAGTTTATACCCGCCGACGTTGATACAAATGACCCGCCGTTCCACGATGTTGACCTATAAGGCGGCGAAGAGACGATACTTCCACTTTTAGACAGTTGTGCTATACACGGGCTGACGCCCGACATCTCACCAACGACAGAGCCAACTGAAGCCGTCACGCCGCCGCGAGATATAGAGGAACCGGTGTCAGTGTCAGCGGAGCCAACATCAGTGTTAGTTCATTACGGCAGAGCCATAACAACTCTCGTAAGGTTAGCCACCTTCATTGTGTACTAATTTTCATTGTCAGGGGGTGTTTATATAACGCGCAGCTCCGCGTTACAACCCAATGAATATCAATTTCATCAGATCCGGTTTCCCTTAGGGTCACATATACGAATTCTGGTTTTAGACAATTATTCTCTTAACTGTGATTTTAGAAGCAATCTCTGTTAGTTTCAAGCAATTTTAATTGAGATTTCTTGAACTTCAAATTTATTTGTAATTCATAGGGTTTTGTTTAAGAATAATAGACATCTGTAAACGCCCCGGCTTCAAGTAAATGCCGTACGACGTTACAAACTCGGTTAAGGTGCTCTGAATAGAGATTAGTTACTGATAGGGGGCCCTTAAGAGGGCCTGGTAATGCGTTCTCTTGAAGTCTTCAGAGTGTGAAGATGTCCTAGAGCCTTGGGTGGACTCTGGTTGAGTTGTCGCTCCCGTGGTTGAGCTGTAATCACGATGTGGATAGCGTCCTGCAGGTTCTGCACTTAATTGGCTCGTCTCTCCGGTATACCGCAACAAGATGAGTCACGGATGTAGTTAGTTGTTGGTGAAACTATCAAATCACCAGCGTAGGTATTGACAGCCGACAGAACGCACACGCGTGAAGCAGGTAGAATGCAAATGCCACAACTGACTTGCATGGTAAATTGCCGTGCTTAAATAGCATGCTATGCCTACTTGCACACTATTGGTTAAAACGGCAAGTTTCGCTTTTTTTCTCATTGGTGCAACGTAAATAAAATTGAATTTAATTTACGCAATATGTCGGCCATTAATTTGTGTCGTTACACATCTGCGCGTAATACGCCGGTAACATGATTTACGTGATTTAACACTCAATCGTTTAACACTTCAATCGTTTATCCGAAAACTGTAACAGTTCTACTAAGACATTCTGGATTTATATTTTGTGTGATTTTCATCGTATCCGAAAATTGTAAATTGTTCTGCTAAGACATTCTGGATTTATTTGTTGTGTTTATTTTGACTTTGCTTTTGTGCCTAGAAATTTACTTGTGCTGACAATATTTTATTTTGTTGCCCTCTAGAGCTCGGTTAATTTTGACTAACAGCGAATTTTAATTTACTTTGCAACATGATATATAATACACGTATGATAACTCGATATAGCTGTCTCACATCACTCATTGGAAAGAGGTCTGAGACATTTCATAAGCACGGCCCACGAAACCAAATTCTTCCGACATCACCTAACAGGCATATGTAGGGATAGCATAGCATCGCGAAATAAACAGCTATCCCGCTAAAACTCTTGTAATAATCACAATTTGGTTCTTAACACTTCTAAAATTGGCATAAAATAAAGTATATGTGGTATACGACTTATCAAATCTGTTATTGACTTTAAATGGTTCAACTTTGTTGGTTTCTTTATTGTTCTATGTTGGGTTTTGAGGCAATACTTCTCCTCTACCCGCGGTCCACAACATTCAGTTACAATATATCGTTTTTTGTTGTCGTTGTATCACTTGACGAATTCCTTATATTAGCGTGATCTGAAGTAGATGGTTTCCGCTCCTTATTGTTCTTTAGCTTTTTTGCTTTTGCCAATATCCATTATATAAATAATTTGTCTCGCCCAATAGATATGCTATGAAAATAAGGATTCTCATCTTTCTTTTTATTGATGGCTTCAATCTGCATATTCGTTGGCCTTTTTGATAATTTTGCCTCAAAATGTCTTGGACGATCAGAATGTTTAACCACCCTATAAAATTTAGCTATATGAACTTCCGTCGTGTCCTTGATCAGAACTTTTAATTTCTCAACGTTTTTTACGTCGGTATTTTCGTCAAGATTAAATAAAATTAGCTGGTCTTGATTACTATTCCTCGCCTGATGTATTATTTTTGATTGGCATGTCTTCTTCTGCAGTTATATCAGCCAACTCTACCCATGGCTGAACATCTATCTTTAATTAATCTATCTTCACATGTAGCACTTCTGTCAACTCTCCAATTTGCGCGCTTAAAGTTTCATTTTTCTTTTCCGCTAGCTCCAATTTTGCAGCATACACACCGATTACCATTTCAGACATTTTATTTTTAATAACGCTGTTCTCATCCTTCAGCACCTTCATAGCGATCTGAAGGTCCGCAAAGATTTTCTCAAATTAGGTATGTAACAAAGTCGGAGCCATTTCAAACCGCGCGCATAGAATTTAGGATTTAATCCTGGTTACATGAAAGATCAGTTAGATCTATAATATTGCTATCATTCTGTGGAATACATACATAAAAATAATTCCTCCAAATCACTGAGAAATTCATACTCATTTTTTTCACCCGTAATATGAGCTTTAATTTCTCCTTCAAATTTGAAAAGCATACCAATACATCTAGCTCTTATTGAACACGAAAGATGCTTCGTTGAAATGTTAAATATTTTGCAGGTCATGACATGATCAGTTATATACATAAAAGCAGCATTTATCTTTTTGTGCAACTACCAGGTTGATATGTGCTCCAAAAAGCTTGAATTCGAGCTTCAACTACATCCACTTACATATGACTTTCAACAAGAACAATTTTATTTATAGATAACGTTAACTGCAGAAGGCAGTTCAATCTTATTTTGAACACGAAGTAAACGAAGTTTTGCGGTGGATGTTATACTACCTAAGTCTACTGCAAAATATGTAAAAGCCACAGCGGTACACAATTCATTGCCTTTTCCATTTACGTTTTACTGGAATATGCACAAGCTACTTATAAACAGTAAAATTATTCACTGCAGATTTTATTGTGTCATTATGTTTATTATTGTCTCTTAAATGTGGTGGGTAACCGTTGTGGATATAGGCGTTACGTAAATCATCCAAATCAGTCTGCAGACAGTCTGGAAACAAATGCGCCTTGTCCTATTACGCAGTGCCTTAAATAAGCCTTTTATACATATCAAAAGGCGGTAGCTATAGAAATGCAAATATTGCGTTTTTTTCATAGGGAAAATTAATATGCGCAATGCGATATTATTTAGACGTATAAGTACCACATCAAAAAAGCAATAGTATCATCCTCCTCGTTTGCAATTGTAAAACTAATACTTGGATGTTATTTATAATATGTATTGAATAGTTCTTTGGCATGCACAATGCTACCAATGCAATTTCACTTTACTTTATAAATTAAAGTTCGTTATTTAAATACTTCCATAAGTATATCGGTTATGATGATGGGCAAAGTGCAACCCCATTCCTAGACCCGCTTTCGGTTTTGATAATTATTCGTTACTAATAAATTCAACATCTAAACAACATAATTTACTAACTTCTTTTAATGCGTTATATTAAGTTTACTATTTGAGGAATAATCCCGGTCATAATAACATACAAACTAAAAAGTTTCCTTTAAATTTCCAAATAAACAGATAGGCAAAACTCAAATTTAATATCTCTCATATATCTGGAAAGTAAAATATATTGGCGGACATTCTCAGCCGACTCCACGATATAGAAATAAGTCTGATCCGGTTGGAGCCAGTCGTATGCTCAATTGCTTCTACTAACGAATTTACTCAACAACTGATGGAAGCGCAGCCTCTTGATCCTTACTATTTGTGTTGGATAAGAATTCAATGTGTGCACGCAAGGGAGTTGGAGATAAATTGTCACTGTGTGAATTCTTCAGGAGCAAATTGAAGTCCGTATTTTCCTTTCTAACTAAGGTACAAAGTAGTTTAATAACTGCATTAACTGAGCCATCCTTCTATTAAGGATACTGATAAGTTGGTCCCTGTTTGATACATAATCTCCAATACAGCCTGGGTCAAGAACATGTGTCTAATTTCAAACATTCAATGTTTGGTGATATACTAGGACTAAAATGAAGAAAACCGGAACACCAGCATGTCAGTTCATGAACGTGAAAATCGAAATCTCATAAATGCCTGAAATCTCCGGTGAGATATAGAATAGAATAGAATATCTTTATTTGGATTCAAACCACACATGTTCCATCAAATAATAAATTTGGAAAATTTACAATATAAAAAGATATCACATCACACAAATATGTGCAATTAGTTGTACTGTACAAATTATCAACATCAGAAAGTTCGGCTGTAAAGAGTGATAGATTCTTCATCAAAAATAGGAAAATTTTAATGTATAATTCGAGTGTAAAATTTTGCAAGAAAAAAGGGGAAACATGACTAATAATTTATTGTATGTATTGTTGATTAACAAGATGATATAATGCATAAAATTTCAGTTTTAATAATACAAAGCTTGAAGATAGAATCCCGAGAAGTTATGCTGCTGAAAAAAAATTAATCCTGTATTTTATTTAACCATGAGAAAGTATTATCATAATCAAAATTAAAAATATCAGCAGGATTGAACACTTTTTCTAGTTCGGTAGATAAAAATTTAAAAGACATTTTAGATGGAGGCGTTTCTCTAAGCCCCTTTGGCAATTGATTGTAAATTTTGTAAATTTTGAAAAGATCTAGTTCCAACTTCATGACTCTTTCTTATTGGATTCATATAGGCACCAGTCCACTGGTTCAAATGGAAAGCTTTTATGCAATAGCACATTCTCCGAAACCATAAAGGATGCAGTGATACAAACTGTAATCTAGTGGCGTATATAGTGCAGGAGATAGGACTAATTTGTTTCACAACTTTTCTTTGTACAGCTTCTATCTTATTAGACAAACCCTTTGTTAAAGGATTCCAAGTAGCGGCAGCATATTCTAGTATCGGTCTAATCCATATTATAAACATTTTAAATTTTATTTCATTCGATAATATATTTCTATTTATTAGTGCCCATCTGTTCTTGGCACTGCCTACTATCCTTTCAATGTCTCTCAGCAGAAGCCGTACAATGAATAGTTATGCCTAAATCCTTAATTTCTTGCATAAGTTTAATCTAAAAAACATCATTAATCTCAGCATCATGAAAATAAACATAATTAAATTCTGTTCTGTTACCTATTTTTAAAGCTCTCGTCTTTTTACTGTTTATTCTCAGCCCTAGTGTTAACAAGTATCTACTTAAATCATACAAATCTAGTGTCACATTATTTTTGGAGAATTCGACATTTTTTGGATCAATTGGAAAGATTAATTTTTAAATCATCAGCGAATTTGCAAACTCGACCGTCAGGGATCTTAGTTTCCAAATACAATTTAAAATAAAATTGGCCCCAAACTTGAGCCTTGTGGAACTCCACTTGTTACACTTTTTTATTTAGATATCAAATCGTTTACTTGAATACTCATTCTTCGATTATATAAATAGTATCTAAGTGTTGAGGCCCCTAACCTATTCGTGTCTGTAAACCCCATAGATGGCAGATCGCTGGAAGTCCTAAAATTCACAGTAGAGTCTGATATGCTTATATTATTGCTTGCGTCATTTAAGTTCAAGTCCGCTATGTCCTGCACTAACCTACTTGTGTCCTCGAATTTAATATCGGTATCCATGATCAAATGGTATAATAATTAAATTGACAGTTACGTATGGCAGTCGGAAGGTGAAAGTTGGAAAGATATATCTTTCAGCAATAATCTGTTTTGGTATGTACGTGACCCACTAATAAAATCAATTTTACCTGTTCCAAGGCTCCTCCTCAATGCTGTTTTATATCAGAACACAAGGCAAGTGATGGAAGAGTTTATTGAATAATGTTGTAATCGTTTCTCATGGAAAGAATTGTTAAAATGCAGCAGACCAAAATTACAATACCAGACAGGAAGCGAGATACTCAAAAACTGAAAATAGCGCACAATTTTAAAAATCAAGTATTTAAACAAGGAATGTTCTGGAAAATAAAAAGAAACAATTCTTTTTAAATAAAGTTCGTTACAATCAGCTATGGTGGTTTAAATATATCAGTCAAGGTCATTTTACAAAAGGCGGAGGATTTAACATCCTCTACATAAGTAATCTAAAAATATTCGTATCAATATTCAATAAATTAATCGCATTCAAAATAGCATCAAAAGATATTAAGTCAAAAGCGTTTGAGATATCTATGAATACAATTAATGCATCTAACTTTATCTCATCTAATGTAATTACATGTTTCAACATAGAGAGCACATTAGTAGTTGTCGACCTGTCTTGCGTAAAGCCGTGTTGGCATATATCAAAATCAGCCGGCAACATACGTTCTAAATGATCAATTATCTTAAAAAACGAAGGGATAACAGAGATTAATCTATAATCACTGGCACACGTTGGCTTACTTTCTTTTGGCAAAGGTTTAGCTACTATCGTTAGTATGTAACACGCGGCTCCGTGTTACAACCCAACGAAGGTCGATTTTTACAAACGTTGTGCTTTTTAAGGTCAAATATTATAACTCTGTCCTTAAACGATATTTCTCTTAACTGTAATTTTAGAAACAATCTCTGTTAGTCTCAAGCAGTTTTAATCGATATTTCTTGAACTGCAATTTTATTTGTAATAAATAGGGTTTTTATAAAATAGACAGAACCGCGCGGGAACCGAATGAAAAATGCGGTGGACTATCGAGACATAATGAATTTATTTCTTGTAGCTGGATTATTAACAATTTTACTGTTATCAGATGACTGTGCCATTCCAAATTTCAGAGAGCAATAGCTCAAAAAAATCTCATTGAACTAAATATTCGTGCGTTTTTGATGTTTTTGCCTTCTCACATCAATCATCCGAAAAAGATCAGAGACTGATTAGGCGCATGGGTAATAATAATAACCACCATTGATATGTAGTAGGGGTACAAAGTCAGGAACGAGATAGCAACAGCAAAAAGTACCCCTACAAGTATATCGATTGGTAATTTCCCATTCTTCAAAGTTCTATTTATAAAATTGCAGAGCGCATTCATTAAATCTAAAGGTAATTGATGTAGGTTATCAATCGATATAGCAAGGTGATCTTTTTGTTTTTTTATATTTTATTTTTAACTTTAATTCTATCAATGCATCACTGTCAATAACAAGTCCTAGATCCTGGTTTCCCGAAGGACCAGGTTGATCAATGAAATTGCTTTCGTTCTGTGGATTACATAACAAGTTTCCAAATACTTCATCCAATTCACAGAGAAATTCATACTCAGTTTACCCACAGGTAATATAAGCTTTAATTTTTCCTTATATTTACTGTAGTCTGTGAGGAGTTTGTATCCTAGTCTAGGATTACTCTTCAGTTTAGCCAAATAATTCTCTCTGATCTTTGACGGATTATCAGCAGTGATGAATTAATTTCTTTATCGATCAAATCTAACCTCATTTTTTAATACTATTGATAAGACTACATTTCATTATATTATCTCGTTTGATTCTTAGCTTACATAATTTCCTATTGATTCGCTTTGGTATAACATCCGTAAATGTAGATGCCCTAAATATATCAGATAATAACAATGAAACAGAACAACCAAATTCGTCATTGTTCATGATAAAAAACCATTCATAATCAATAGATAAGCTTAATTCTCTAAAAAGATTCCAGTTGATTCTGGAACATTGCACGCGCGCACTTTCAAAATTAGGTTTCTGTGCTTTGCTACTCGAAAGGTTCCATTGTAAAATAATTTGTTTATGATCCAATTCTTTGAAGTAATGTACTACATCATAACTATGTGAGTTTAACGCTTCAACTTCTAAATATACATGATCTAAGCATTCCGAACCTTTAGTTGGTTCTTTTATAATCTGCTTGGGATCATGATTAGAAAAAAGATTGATTATTTCACAGTCATGCAGCTTATTAAAATCTCCTACCACAACAATATAACCCTGGCAGTCCAAAATAGATTGAAAAGAATTGGTAAACATTTGATTATCATTTAAATTAGCATACGGCGGTCTGCAAACCGCGGTTAAGATCAGGTTATCAATTTGTATAGTTAAAAAATCAATGACAGTATTATATTCGCTAGTATGTAACACTGTCGCATTTAATATCGATTTGCTATAAATAAGTACTCCTCCACCTCTTTTATCCAGGGATCTGTCTTTCCTAAATAGAGAATAATGAGGAATGTCAAATTCATAGTTTTCAATGTCCTTGTTCAGCCAGATTTCAGATTAAATTATAAAGTCAAAATTGTTACTTATTATAAAATCACACAGCAAAAAAGTTTTATTCTTAACACATCTACAATTAGCATAAAATAAAGTATATGTACAACACAACTCATCTTTACAGTTTTCGATAGTTACTGATTTATCCTTTTTGGTTTCCTTATAATTCGTTTGTTGGGTATCGTAGCTATATTTCGTAGCTGTCCGCTGTCCACAACATCCATTAATGATACTCCGTTTTTTGTGATTTTAGAATCAATTGATACACCCTTTATGGTACCTTGTTCCGGATTACTTGATCCATGATCTAAATTCTTCTTCACTTTTTTTGCCGCTGACAATTTTCTTTGGAGAAAGGTCATGTCTCTGGAGATGAATATGTTGTGGAAGTTATGACACTCTTCTTTCTTCTTATTAATATCTTCCACTTGCTTTTTTGTCGGCCTCTTTGATAGTTTTATCACAACCGGCCTTGGTCGTTCAGACTTCTTACCCACCCTGTAACATTTCGTTATGTCGGCCTCTGTCGTATCTTTGATTAAATCATTTAACTTTTCAACATCATTTGGGTCAGCATTTTCATTTAGATAAAATAAAATTAACTGCTCCTGTTTTCCAATCCTTGCAGAAACTTCATTGGATAAAATATTAAATATTTCTTCACCTGAAGAACTGATTTTTATAGATATATTGTCTTCTATGGTTATTTCAGCTAACTCGATCCATGGCTTAACATCGACTCTTAATTTATCCAGCTTATCATTTAACGCGACGGTCAATTCCTCAATTTTGGCGCTTAAGTTTTCATTTCTCATTTCTTCTTAATCTAATTTTGCTGAATATTTGCTTAATATGTATCTTCACGATGGTTCACCGCTTAAGTCGACATTTTAAAGTTGTAATCTTGAGGGATATGATTGCCAATTAAGTTCTTGTTAAATTCATGTATTATTTTGTTTCAAGTTTTATTGTGCCGGTGTAGTCAATTTGTCTTTGGATTCTTTATCATTTCGTTGAAGGCCATTGTGATTTATATGTCGCACTCAAGTGCATAGTATTCCAGATCTAATGGTATTGTTGAAATTTCGCATAGGAAAATGAAGGTTGGAGTATCTCGTTGAATACAGGGGTTCCCCTTAGTTTTGCCTGTGACGCCAAAAAGATATAGAGAACAGCTAGGCACATCAATAGCAGACTTTTTTATAAAGAGACATTGAGGTTTCCTAGAAATTCTTTTATAAAAAATCACAGGGGGCTTTATTTGGACCTCAAGTTCAATAAATGAGATTGTAGGATCTATTTTCGTGAATGAGTAGCTCAACTGCAACTAAGAAAATAATTCAAGCTAAAACTAAATTCTAATTTAAAGCTAGCATTCAATGTATACATAGCCAACAAGAAAAGGAAAATTTATGTGAATTAATTTCGTAAGAAATCGTTCAAAATGATTCATAAGACTGACGAGAATGCACTCAACAAAATGAACGGCACTGACGAGTATACAGACCTGGATTTCTGAATTTCACAATCTAATATGATGAAGGAGGACACCGACAAACAGGACCAATCAAGTAACCAGATGCCTGAGGCTTATTTTGAATCGCAGAAATAATGGGAAAACGTTTGACATGAACAAACATTATGCCTATATCGATGACATCTTGGAAATAGAACGAATGTTGAAATAAAAGGATATTCAATCAAATCATTGATAAGTTACAGCACTATATGAGGAATCAAGTTCCTAAAGAGTCGTGAGCAGACCTAATAATGATTACCACATTTATGTATGAGCATATATCTCTAACATGGAAATTTAAGTGTGGTATGATATCTTTTATTATAGTCAAGGTTGCGATCTTGATATAAGCACCTGGCCTATTAATTACTTACACATGTCAGTATAAACTAAGAATTGTATAGTGTACAAAAAGGTAATTCATCCAGTAGACCGGCTTTGTCCTTATTGGGAACTCATCATATACTGGCCAGAATTTGCCACGGACAGGGCTCGAACCTTTCTAATATCAAGATCGCAAACGACTAAAATAATTATTATAATCAAGGTTGCGGTCTTGATATAAACACCTGACCCATTAATTACTTACATATGTCAGTATAAACTAAGAATTGTATAGTGTAGAAAAGGCAATTCATCCAGTAGACCGGTTTCGTCCTTATAGGGAACTCATCATGTACTGGCTAGAATTTGTCGTGAACAGGATTCGAACCTGGGCACGTCTGCTTCGGAATCTGGTGCTCTAAACACTGAGCCATCCTGCCCAGGTTCGAGTCCTGTCCGCGGCAAATTCTGGCCAGTAAATGATGAGTTCCCCATAAGGATGAAACCGGTCTGAGCTCTTTTCTACTATACAATTAGACCATAACGCTATGAAAGCAATGGGTCAGTGTTACCTCAAGACCGCAACCTTGATTATAATAATTGTTATCGCCACCCGCGCAACCAATGTTCGTTTGACTAAAATAATTGTTATCACCGTACGCGCAACCAATGTTCGTTTAATGGTAAAATATCTCTCAGTATACAAACAAATAAATTTTAATTTTTTGCTTATTTTTAATTACCTCTCCTTTCTTAAATAAAGTTTATGTTCTTTAAAAATGTAAAATTGTTTTCTGGATTTTTGCTTTTTCAAATTGTGGACGTTTCCTGTTAAACTTTGTTCATATTAAAATTCACATATTGAATTTTTAAGATTTGCAGATGTTACTTGTGCAGCGCACTCACAACGTCATATCTGGTACCTATTTTAAACATACTAACTTTAACGTCACGAGAATAATATCTGGAATTGCCTAAGTTTAATTATTTTCAATTGTTATATCTGAAAGTATGTATAACTGATAGACAATAATCTGATTCTGTTATATTTCTAACGGTCTTCACTGTCGTAAAATTAGCCACCGGCAACCGCGTAATCGGCAAGATATCCCATTCTGATGTAATAGAAAATTTGGTATTACATCTTATCATTATAGTAAAGATCAATAACTATAAATAAGAGGAAACAGAGCACATGGGCCTTTGGAAATTTAAACTTAAGAAAGGGCTTAGAATGAAAATTAAATAATTTGCTCGAAATTCAATAATTATCCTAGAAATTAAACAAATGCGAATCATGCGTTCTTGGCACTCTTAATAGATAGTGTGCTGCATAAGTTGACCTACATTATCTTGGTCTATTTTAGGTCAGGTTGAGTGAAACGATGCTGATATTTTTCAGCATTGCATTCGAATTTAACTACAATATGTCGTATCTGGCTTTGAACCGTTGCACATATAATGGTGTAACGACACAAATCAATCGCCGACATATTGCGTAAATTAAATTCAAATTTATTTACGTTGCACCAATGAGAAAAAAGCAAATTGCCGTTTAACCACGTTTAACCACGTTTAACCAATAGTATGCAAGTACACATATTGCATGCTATTTAAGCACGGTAATTTACCATGCAAGTCAGTTGTGGCATTTGCCTTCTACCTGCTTCACGCGTGTGCTTTCTGTCGGCTGTCAATACCTACTCATCTTGATGCGGGATACCGGAGAGACCAGCCAATTGAGTGCAGGACCTGCAGGACACCATACACAACGCGATCACAGCTCAACCACGGGAGCGAAAACTCAACCAGAGTCCACCCAAGGCTCTAGGACATCTTCAACTCTGAAGACTTCAAGCGAACGTATTACCCGGCCCTCTTAAGGGCCCCCATATCAGTAACTAATCTCTATTCAGAGCACCTTAACCGAGTTTGTAACGTCGTACGGCATTTACTTGAAGCCGGGGCGTTTACAAAATTGGCGACCGCGCCAGGATATTGATTATTTATCTGATTTTTTTGGGTATAAATAAATTGACTTTCTTCTTCATTTGTTTGGGATAAATCGACTAACATTTGCGTTTTCTTTACCCTGATCCTGGTTTTTCTGGGAATTTTGTTGGGCATATATTCGTGAATTTGTGGTGTGAGCATAATAATAATTCATTGGCACTAAAGGCCAACGGGGCCTCTGTTCGTCTTCCCTAAAGGAAAATTTCAAATTTTGGAAGCAGTGTGTTATTCTTGCTGTTGAAAATAATAATTCATTGGCACTAAAGGCCAACGGGGCCTCTGTTCGTCTTCCCTACAGGACAATTTCAATTTTTGGAAGGAGTGACGCTGTTCTGTGTTGAAATAATAATACATTGTCATCAAAGGCCATCGGGGCCTCTGTTCGTTTTTTTCCTTTTGTACTGGACAATATCAAGCAACAGTGGAAGCTGTTTGTGGGTAAGCGTTTCGTTATATATTTATACATTTATATATACATTTTCATATTGCTTATAAATTTATGCTTTTAAGATCCCGTAAGATTGTTAAAATGTCAGGTCCAATTTTAGATATTGATGTTCCTGTTTGGGATGGAGATAGTGAGTTATTTTTTATGCGCGTAGACTCCGCTTTCTCCCCGTTTCCTGATTATGACAGTCATCAAAAACTGTCAAAGGTTTTTGCTAAACTACCTTCTGAATTGCAGCGATGGATTTATCCTAAGCTTGAGGCCATTAGGAAGCTACCTAATCCCATTTTGGGCCTACAAAACGAGGTAGAATCCTTGCTTGGACCCACTGAAACTGAGCAGATAATAAACAAATATGCGCAGTTAGATATGCCAAATCTTGGCCCCATAGAAATACTGAGGGAATTACGGAAACGTTGGTATAAAACCAACATTTCTGACCATGAGGCTAAGGTTGTTTTTATTAACAATCTTCCCCAAACATTAAACTCTTTGCCAGACAGCTCCCCAACACTCTCTCTATAGATGACTTATCTGAGAGATGTGAGTTAGAATATAGGGTTTTGGAACCCAAAGTGAATCCATCATCCTTTTCTTCACCCCCGCAAGATGATAGAATCTCCTCCTTAGAGAGAACAGTGGCGAACATGGCCAAAGTTCTAGAAGGATTGGCCATTACCAAATCGGAGATAAATCAAGTGAATGCTCGACCAAAATTCGTTTCCAAGTCAAATTATAATGGTAGGCGGCGATCGAGATCTCCGCAATCCTTTAATAAATATGCTCCAAAGAACTGGTGTTATAACCACCAGAAGTTTTTTATGCTTGCCAAGTTTGTCTTTGTCGTTCCGAAGAATTTCCGAATGAGTGTCAATTTCCACAGCTGACGGAGAGGACAACAGACCGCAGGCACAAGGGTGCATCAGCATCGGGAAACGTCTGGCGCAGGAAGTAGAAGACCGTACTTTCTGCACATCAACGGCATCAACGGCGCTACAGGGAAGAAGCCAACTACAATCCGACATCCCTGTCGACTCTTTTCGTCCACGCCGAATTTTTCACATAGAGAACCAAACAGACAATGCCGGTCGCAATCACCAGCCTACTTGTTTGCATGACCCGGCCAAACAGCCAAACGAACTTCTGCACCTTCTTGATTTCAAAACTGGCGAAGAGTACATCGTAGACACAGGTGCGGCAGTCTCAGTTCTCAAAGGTGATTCAATGGCCGAGATGTCGCTAGGCGTTCTTCTCGCAACAGCTACAGGCGAGCCCATACCAACTTATGGCTGCCAATACCGCACACTCAACATAGGTCTACGACGTGAATTTTCCCACAACTTCATCATTGCCAAGGTCTCACATAATATAATAGGCCTTGATTTCCTTCTAAAATTTCGGCTCATTGTTGATCTTGCCAATCAAAAGATCATCGACCCCTCCACCGGACTTGAACAAAGCTTTTGGACACTTGCCTCCGAGCGTTTGGAGTTACGGGTCATTCAACCAACCCCAGTGCATCATTCAGCAGAGATATCAGCAGCTCTTCGAAAATACAAATCGCTTTTCGATCTTAACAAATCCGATCTGCGAGTCTCCAACACGATGCATCACATCGTCACAGAAGGACAACCTATTGCACTCAAGAAGCGACCACTGGCTCCTGCTAAGCTGAAAGCTGCACAAGAAGAATTCTCAAGGCTTTTGGAAGAGGGAATCATCAGACCATCGAAAAGTTCATGGGCGTCACCACTGCACTTAGTCTCAAAATCAAACGGATCGTACAGAGCCTGTGGAGACTACCGTAAGCTAAATTCAGTGACAAAATCTGATGCATATCCTATTCCAAATATCAACACTTTACTTGAAAAACTCAACGGCAGCAATTTCTTTTCAGTAATTGACCTTAGACAAGCCTACCATCACATCCCGGTAGCACCAGAGGATATCGAGAAAACTGCTGTCATCACTCCATTTGGCCTTTTCGAATACCTTTACATGCCTTTTGGACTTAAGTGTGCTACACAGACATTTCAAAGATTCATGGACAACATACTTCGCGACGACTCTGCTTATTGTATGTCATATCTCGATGACATTATGGTATTCAGTCCAGATCTAGAATCTCATGCGAAACATCTACGAAATGTCCTCTCGCGCTTATCCAACCACGGACTCAAGATCAACTGTGACAAGACGCAGATTGCAACTTCATCCGTCGACTTCTTAGGGCATCGTATCACGGCCCAAGGTATTCAACCGTTGCCGTCAAAGACGAATTCAATCAAGAATATCAAGTCACCAAGGACTTTGAGCGATTTGCAGAAAATCCTGGGAGTACTAAACTATTATCGCAAGTTCCTTCCAGGCCTTTCAAAACAAGTTTATCCTTTGTGCAGGCACCTGCGGAACCGAAAAGGACTTAGCAAGAATTCCATCATTGCTTGGTCATCCGAAGACGAGGAATTACTTCGACTTGCCATCAACTCGTTAGCAAATGCCACAATGCTAACGCATCCAGATTTCGAAAAGCCATTTCTACTCACGACAGATGCTTCTGAATTCGCTATTGGAGCCACTTTGGAACAAGAGATCGACGGAGTTCGGAAGCCTATCGGTTTCTACTCGCGTACTCTCCAACCAGTAGAAACGAGGTACGACACTTTCGGCCGAGAACTTCTCGCCATCCACGACGCAGTGCGCCATTTTATCAGCATCATTGGCAGTAGCAGATTTGTTGTTTTCACAGATCATGCACCACTAGTTAGCGCACTTCGAAACGCAACTTCATCTATCGCCAAGTACCTTGCCAGAGTGGAAAGACAGCTTTCTCGTCTAAGCGAATGGCAATTTGACGTCTTTCACGTCAGGGGCAAACAGAACTTCATTGCAGATGCCCTGTCCAGGCCAGACGTCTCTCTACAACCACCTTCGCCGTCACCATTCACTGTCAACTCCGTGGCACTCAGTGAACCTGCACTAACGCCAACTCTCCTGCGAACTGAACAACGCGGTGACATTCACATTCAAAGATCAATAGCCCGTCACCCAACCAAGTTCATATGCCGTCTGTGGGAAGGCTTACCAATTGTTTACTTCACGGGTACGCAGCCCAACAAGCCAGTTCTGCCGACCAGCCTTCAGAGAAAGGTTTTCGATTCAATTCACTCAATTTCTCACCCAGGAAGCCAAGCGACTGTCCGACTTCTTACAGATCGTTTCTGGGGTCACAGACTTAGGCAGAATGTTAAACGATGGGTCTCAGAGTGTGCAATTTGTCAGAAAAACAAGATCACACGACACACTCGTTCTAAGTTGCAACATTTTCGGTCTACTTCTCGCCTAGCCATCGTCCACATCGACATAGTTCATCTGACAAAGGTTCAAGGTTTCAGCTACCTTCTAACTATGATCGATAGATTTACACGGTGGCCTGCGGCATTACCTCTTGGCACCATTTCTGCAGACGAAGTAACTAACGGTTTATCTCTGCATGGATATCCAATTATGGTGTTCCCAATGGGGTCATCACGGACAGAGGCACTTGCTTCTCATCTGATCGTTTCAAAACCACCTTGCGGTACATGGGATGCATCTTACGCCAGACGACTGCCTACCATCCCCAAGCTAATGGCATGGTAGAGAATGCATAGGGAACTCAAAGCAGCTTTAGCATCCTCGTCCATTAATGGCAACTGGGTCGATGCACTACCTTTAGTTCTGCTAGCCATGCGTTCTCGTACTCAAGAATCCATTAAAACGTCTGCGTCACAACTCTTGTATGGCATAGATCTACGCCTGCCTAGTCAGCTCCCACGTCTACTACCGGCACAGGATGATCCACAAGACGAAGCTGCTCGCCTTCGACTTCATTTCGGTAACATGTCCGAACAGCAGCCGAGACACGCCTCGTCCAGTCTTCGTTCACCCACAGCTCCACAGCTGCAAGAGAGTACTCGTTCGCAACAATACTGCTGTTGCACCACTACAACCCAAGTATCGCGGTCCTTACCCGATTTTACTAAAACAGCCAAAATACTTCATCATTATGCAGGCGCTACACCGACATCAGTAAGCATAGACAGGTTAAAACCGTTTATCGAACCACCTGATCCTGAGAGCGTTCAACCTTCTACACACGTCTCAGGCTCCGTCTGCCCACAATCTCAACCTGCTTTGTATAACGCGTAATTAATTTTTTTTTAAACATTAACATTTAACTATAAAATTTTTTTAACCTTACGTTAATTTTCGTATTTGTCTCACGTGGCATAACCAGCTGTTCTTAGCTAACAATTGTGTAGCATTTTTGAACAGTTCTTTGGTATTATGCCATCTCTGAGGCAATGTTCGTGTACATATTTTATGCAATTACCTTTGATTTTAATGTATATATATTTTACATTATAATGTATTTCTCACATGACATTACACTGCCTATTTTGGTATGACCAGCTACTTAGAGCTAACGCTTTCGTGTAGCAACACTAAGTAGTGATCAGCTTCATATCGTGGTACAGGCCACTTTCAATGCATATCTCAACTTTATCTATTTCACAAAGACCACTCTACAAATGTCATGACTACAACGTCGGGCACTCTAGCTCCTTTGGTCGTATACAAACACATTGACAACGATCCAACCTGCTTAGGTTTTTAACTTAAACCTGACAAATTCAGAGGCGATTTACCTCGAAATCTTCACGCTGCGGCTCCAAATACTTACACTGCTCTATTTTGCCTCACGTGCTATGACCGTCCACTAGAGCTTACAATTTGTGTAGCAATTCCTAGTGGTTACCGGGCATCATATCATTGTTGAAGCAACCAACAAGCATATTTAAGCCCAGCACTTATGGTTCATCATATTTTTGCTTAACTTGGTTCGAACTCTGTCATGCATTTCTTATCTAGCCTCGCAGAGAGGAATATTTTTTTTCTTTTTTTTCAGAGAGGAAAGTGTTGTAACGACACAAATCAATCGCCGACATATTGCGTAAATTAAATTCAAATTTATTTACGTTGCACCAATGAGAAAAAAGCAAATTGCCGTTTAACCACGTCTAACCACGTTTAACCAATAGTATGCAAGTACACATATTGCATGCTATTTAAGCACGGTAATTTACCATGCAAGTCAGTTGTGGCATTTGCCTTCTACCTGCTTCACGCGTGTGCATTCTGTCGGTTGTCAATACGTGTGCGCTCTGTCAACTGTCAATACCTACTCATCCTGTTGCGGGATACCGGAGAGACGAGCCAATTGAGTGCAGGACCTGCAGGACACCATCCACAACGCGATCACAGCTCAACCACGGGAGCAACAAATCAACCAGAGTCCACCCAAGGCTCTAGGACATCTTCAACGCTGAAGACTTCAAGAGAACGCATTACCCGGCCCTCTTAAGGGCCCCCATATCAGTAACTAATCTCTATTCAGAGCACCTTAACCGAGTTTGTAACGTCGTACGGCATTTACTTGAAGCCGGGGCGTTTACAAACTACTGCGTGTTATTTATCTGGCCCTTTTTATGTCTAAAATGGCGTTTACTTCCACTTTCGTAATTTTGTTCCGGATATTTTAGCTTCCTGCTTTGGATGCCTTTTCGAAATGAAAGCACATTCAAAAAGAATTCGACAATCATGGAGTCAGGTTGTAAATTTAGTTTAAATTCTTTCAGTGATTTTTATTGCTAGATCTGTTAAGCATAACTGCTTTGTCACCAGGTAAGTTTGCATCATATATAATGTTGTATGAGTTCACTAATTTACACTCATCCAAATGAAAGTAAATTGATCTAATAACACTCGTTGTCGATTCACTAGGTAAGTGTACGCCTTAGTTGCTTGTATGTGATCGTGTTTTTTTTGGTTTGGGAAGCAATCAGTTACAGCACGTTTTCACTCATCCAAGTGAAATTACAGTGACCTACCAACATCTGACAATTTACTACATAAGCGTATGCCATGCATTTTTGTGTAGTCGTTGGTTTAGGACAGAGAAGTCATCAGCTACTGCATGTTATTCCTTGATATATTGATCTCTTATCCTGACTTGAATTCTCACGCCGAGCATCTTGGAAATCTTCTACCCCACTATGTAAATTCCATGCCCCAATTTAATTATGATGAAACACACATTGTAATTACCTTAGCTGATTTCCCAGGGTATCTTGTTTCACTGCTAGCTATTTAGCTTTGCTTTCCTAAGCGCATTAAATCGCGCAAATTTCGACATCTAAATCTTTGAAGGGATTGCAGAAAATCTTTCGAGTTATTAATTGGTATCGAAATCTTCCTCCTGGTCTATCAAAACAATTAATTCATATACAATAAAATGTTATCCGAAATGAATAAACAAAAATTCTAACATGTCTTTATCTTCAGATGAAGAGAAAACGTTTCGTCATGTGACAAACTCGTTAAATATGCCAAAATACTAACACAGCAGTATTTTTTACGACGTTTGTTATTCAGCACTGATGATTCGGCATTCGTTATCAAGACTACCTTCTAACAAAAGGTTAATAGATTTTGGAAGCTAAGAAATCTTTATTTGCGTACGCTACAACAGGTGAAACTTAAATACGATACATTTGCTAGAGGATTTCTCGTTATCGATGACGTAGTTTGCAAATTTTATTAGCACTATAGTCAAGACGTTTGTTGTTTTCAAATGTCCTGTATCATTCAAAATGTGATTTCAATAGTCGCAATTCACTTTAGTGAAGTAGAACGATAGGTTTCACTTCTTAGCAGATAAAAATTCGATAAGTTTAATGCAAAAGACGAATTCATCATAATTGAAGGCCCGCTTTCTCGTCCAGACGTCTTGCTACAACCATAGTTACCGACCCTGGTTTACAATAGAACTGTTAAAGAACCGTAACTTTAGTAAACTCATTTACGACAGTCCTGTTCAAAACCTCTATCCAAATTCTAAGACGAATTACTTATTGTCCAATTAACGTGTTCCCTGTCACACAAACTGATGTTTCCTACCAGCCTCCAATTAAATGTACTTGATCTCATTCATTACATTACTCTCTCAGGTAGTAATGCGACCGTAAATCATATAGCAGATTTTTTATAGGGTCACAATCTAAGCCAGTAAGTTAAGCGATGTCTCAACGAGTGTGGAAAATGCCAGATAATTAAAATCACCGGCACATTCATTCTTAATAAGAAATTATCAAACAACGACATCACGCCAAGGTTTTTGTTCACATCTACATTATTCATATTATTAAAATTCAATATTTGTAGTTATCTACTAACAATGCTCAATCGATTTAGTTGATGGCTTGCAGTGTTATATTTATGCACCATTTCTGCAGATGAAGTCACTAATGGGTTCGTATCTGCATGGATTATCTGTTATGTTATTGTAACAAAAGCCACCTCTGAGTCTAAGAACGCACCACGGGTCCTATAGATGGCTGGCACTAATTCAACAGAAAGTCCTCGCAGTACAGCCCGTATTAGGGTGAAGCAGTCAGTACAGTGATGGGAGCAGAATTCGAGCTGGAGTGACCATAAAATAACTAATATTTGTAAATTTATTTTACTAAATCGATGCTCTTCATCCGAGCAAAATACTATATATACTTGATTAAAATTAAAGCATGTGAGGTTAATATACAAAAAGCTCCTGATGGGTTGCAAACGTTGATTAAAGGGCTGACTGCACAAATGAATGACCCAACCAATGTAGGTCGACACAATAATGGCGACCGCACCGAAGAGGAATCAGAAATAAATATTCCGGTGTTTTCAGCCGAATCGACGAATTTTTTCCGACTCTCATCAGAATTTAAGCCAATGCTTGCACCTTTGGGTGTGGAAATACCACAGTGGTGGTTCGAAATATTTTAAGCTTCAGTTCGAGCACAATAATTTACAGTAGAAGAACCTATTTTGCGCGTGGCACTCCAGGATTTATTTGACCGGACAGTAGCAGTCCAATTGGAATTGCCGGTCGACCTCACGTATGAAGAAGGAAAAAAGACGAGTATTAGATCACTTCCGAGCCAGGCCTGAGGAGAAGAATTTTGCAGTCTCAAACCATTACTAGGTCAGATGCCCCTTGATACCATGGCACGCATCAAACGGTGGTTCTCCAAGCTAACTGAGTATTAATCCGGGTTGCAACCACATGAGGCCATCATGTTTATGCTGCTGGACCTTACCAGCGCCCAAGGAGGCCTGGAAGAAAGACTTCAGCTCTTCAAATTTCGGCCATGATGACAAACAAAGTGGCATTTACGACTCCACGCATGGATCCGGTTACAACATCTGGCAGGAGCGACAAACCATACTGGAATTCTTCGCGGTATAATCAGCAATGCCGCGACAGATGGCAACAGCCAGTCGTGTAGAAGCAAAGTCAATATTTAAGGACACCAGCTTCGACGAATACACCGTCTAAGCGTCGGCAAATCTAGTATAGTTCTCCTAGAGAACGGCCAATTCAATGGGGAAATAGGGTCCAACATATCACAAATAAGGGTAGTGGAGATGAGGACAAAAACATTAATATTTTCAGGCTCCGATGGGTAGATCGAGTGAAGATCAGCAGAACAACCTTAAAACTGTTCTGAATCAGGTGGCCTTCGAAGAAAAAGAATTAGGAGAAACGTTGCCACATATAAAGACTTTTATTAAAGTAAAAATTTAGAACTCTTCAACGGACAGCCAATAGTAATGCAATTGGATACGGGAGCTGATGTGTCGGCATTACCACTGACTTGAACATTAAACAACGTAAAAACCTACGAGTGCAAATTTATGCCAGGCATAGGGCGCGTCGATGGTGGCTGTGGACGACTGGGATACGAAATTATTAATAAATGAAAATATCTACTATATGTCTCGTTGTAGTGATTACGCAAACACCATTATTGGGACATGATTTCATTAGAAAATGGGTTAAGACGGTAGACTGTTAAAATAAGCGTATATCTAGGTACCTCTAAAGGGCAGGAGTAGACAAGTTGTTTTCCCAAGTGGTAGAAAAACCTTCAAAACCAATACAACATTATATTCCAAATTCCTGATGGCGGCGATGATGGTCGACCAGTTTAAGCTATGGCTAGAACTAAATGAAGGTTACGAACCACCAAAAGTATATGGTGCTCCTCCAAAGAAATTAGCATCAGCGACTCAAGCGACCCAAGAAATGATAGAAGCCGGCGTTCTTGAACCATCTTCACCTGTGTTCGTGCTCCAATGGTTTACGTAACGAAAATGTATGTTTCGCTGTGATCGGTGGCTGATTTCCAGCAATTGAACTCAGAGATTTAGCCTGACCTGCATCCAATGCCGGCTCTGCGTGATCTGTTCCCGCAGCTAGCGGGAGGAATATGGTTTGCCGTGTTTGATCTTAAACATGGATTATGGCAAATATGCGTGCGGCCCGAAGACGGATGGAAGTTAGTGATGCAAGTACCCCAAGGCCATTTCTAATTCACTCGCGTAGCATTCGGTCTTAAAAATGCTCCGAAAGTGTTCCACAGAATGGTGGACTCTTTAGTGTCTGACTTAGCTTGTACGAAAGCTTACGTGGACGATATTATTATATGGGCCACTACTGAACGCAAATTACGTGTGAGGCTGCAGAAGATGTTGGCCAAAGCTGTAGAATGGCGATACCATTTTAATCCAGAAAACGTTCAGATAGGTCAGCAATAGCGATTACTGTGTCACTGAGTCTCAGTGGAGGGATGTATGCCATGAGATTCGAATGTACAGCCTATTAAGGACTATCGGGTTCCTACTAGAAGAAAACAATTGTGCCGGTTTATTGGTATGGTGAATTTCTATAGACTATTTCTCGCAGGGATGACGGTCACACAACAACCCTTGTTTAATTTAACTAGTGCCAAAATACCATTTCATTGGATGCAACAGTCTCAAGAAGCGTTTATCCTATGCAAGCAGGAATTAATAGACACAATTATTTTAACTTTCCCGGTAGGCAATATGTCAGTTGTTACAGACGCGTCAGATATTGGGATAGGAGCGGCGTTACAAGCTGAAGGATGTTCTGCGCAATATATAAGTCACACACTCGCAAAGGTGGAACAAAACTATACCGTCACAGAAAAGGAATTACTGGCCGTGTAATGGGCACTACGAAAGTTTAGGTATTTTGTCATCGGTAGACATATAGACTTCTTTATCGACCACAAGGCACTAGTGCATTGGGGATCTATGATTATTGAATAGAAAGGTTTACACCGAGTTATTGGATAGCTGGAAGAATACGATGTATCATTTCATCATAGAGCCGGTATCGATGCGCTTAATAGATCTTCCGCTGTGAGGGCTCTGCCACTTATCAAAGTCCTTAACAAACAGAGAAATGTTTCCAAATGCCAAGAAATAGTCAATGAATTAAAGAAAGGCACAGTGGTGTCCGCACCATATAAAACGTTGAGCGTGCGAAACGACCTATTGATTCGAAAAGAAGAACAAGTGGTGCAATGTTTTGTGCCAGAGTCTATGAGAATAGAATTGATGGCCTTTTAGCATGAAACGTTGCGACATTCCACTTCCTGGAAACTCACTGAGATATTGCAGTCATGATTGTATTTTACTAGCATGCCCAAAGAAATTCGTGGCTATTGTCAACAATGCAATATATGTCAACGTTGTAGGCCACAGAAAAGGAAAAAGGTCACTCTTATTGCGTTCAATACCACTGCTCGGGTCCAGTTTCTGCTTATTGACTTAGTAGGTCCACTGGCGGTATAATGATTTAACTTTGCTACTCAACTTATAAGAGGACTGTGTACTGAAATTATTCCGTCAGCACATCACCACGTAGACTTTTCACACGCAGTCACTAGAACTGCTCTACAGAAAATTTTAAATTCGACAGTGTCATTTCGCTGTATATGAAGAATCACATTGCAGTGTCTATTAATATTATCGTCTACATAATAAGCTATACGTGATTGTGGAATACAGAGATAAACTAACCCATATTTAACCAGTCTCTCCTTGTTTGTTAACCACTCTAATTAAAGACCAGAAAAATACTCTATATAGAATATTTTTGTCTTAACATCCCCAACCACTCTCACATCCCCTCGACTTCAATAGGACTACTATAAGTGGCGCATATATAATAATCAAGCGTTGGGCAGTAAAACGCCACCATATTTAACCGCAGTATGGTCATATTTGATGGAGCATGTGTGGTTTGAATCCAAATAAAGATATTCTATTCTATTCTACTCTAAAAACTAATTATGTATTATTAGACGTAAACCACTGTTGCTGACATTAACGAATATTATTTGAAAATAACAGTATTTTTAGAATATAATTAACTGTAATACACTGACCCAGATACTTCTCATAAAGCTTATCAAGTAGCAGAGTGCTTCAGTGAGACTTGGAAGCTTCAAAATGAATACATCGAATCTACCTTTCCTTGGTTGAATTATATCTACGTAATGAAGTAACGGTCTGCAACGCCATAGGTTTCCTTTTCCAGATTTTCGCTAATAACAAATTCTGAATGGTCAGGATTTGTGCGGGAAAGTGCGTCCCATATACAGATGTATCACCGAAGTTGCAGATGGTAAAGATTTTTCATTTGTCGACCAAGATATTTCGGAAGAAATACTTTGAAGAAAATGTAAATATAAATTTATAATCCAAAGTATCTCCAATGCCAAAAGATGCTTTGTCATTCAAAGACATACCAGACTCACATTGCACAGTATCCAAAAAGAGATTTCCTTCACATTAAGTGTATGCAAGGAGTCTAAAGCTTTTTTATAGATCAGGTAGGATTTAAAAATAAGGATTCAAAACACAAAGATCTTATGCAAATTATACTGTCCCTGGCGGCGTAAGGTTCCCAATTACGTTAGTCATTGGAGGAAATGACTAATTAACTTGTAATTAAATATGGTCAATAAAAAATCGCCTGAGACTGTTGCTTTTGTGATTTTTGTAGTTAACCTTTAGTTCAAGCGGAAATTTTTGGCCAAATTCAAATAATGTAGTCTAGTAGGTCAACAATTACTTATTCGAAAACCATAATTAATTGCTTTTATGTTATTATTAAAGAGACAATCCAGAGTTCGTCGGATGCCAAAAAAACAAATAGAGTTGGGATTAGATTTTTAAAGTAAAGAATAATTATTTGAAATCCAGTGCTCCCTGAAATGTCACCTATTAAATATTTTGCGATAACCATATTGGAATAGTCTAAGTGATTGGATTAATTTTCAAATATATTCAAGCCTTCGATTCTCGATAAGCAACTTTGGTCTTTTACGAATGCTTTTTTGGCTCTCTTGAAAGTTTTATCGAGCATAAGTGTAGCAACAAAAACAATCCGTTGCTACCGTCTTTTCTTGACAGCTTTCTCGCTTTATTTGTAAATTTTCCTTCCTGGTGTTACAATCAGCTCGATTACGTCTTTTCCAACTCAGAAATGACCGATATCTAGGATTGTGATATTCTTCCTAATCTTAATAATTATAAACTATCCTGTCCCACACCATACTCATCTTCTTCCCAAAGGGAGATAATATACCTATCCAAACATCGTACTGATTTGAAGAATTTAGCGGAATCTGAGATGCCATCTTCTGGACAAAATTAATAATCCTAGATTCATGGTACCCTAACTTCCCAACTAGCCTATGCTATCTATATTCAGCACATACAATGTACAAACAAGCTTAATATACTAGTTAAGGCGCATGGCAACATGACTCATGACACAAGACTACACACCTTTTCACAAACCTGCGCTCTCAATCGACATTTTGATGCTCATTTTTAATATATGCTTAATATGAAAGCACTCTGAATCGAAAATTGTATTAGAATGGCTCCTAACACACATCAGAAATTCTCAATCATTAAGGCAAAAAAAACAAGAGGTGTAAATTTTTACTCCATATCCACACCATTCTCAGAAATGACGATTGACGGGAACACTGAGAGTGCATTGATTGAATGCCTTACCGGCCATGGTCGCTCAACCAGTCAAATAAATTAAACTTAAATACAAATTTGATCATTATGGTGTCTTTATAAGCGTGATTGATCTGCTAGTTTGGAACCACATAAATTTGACTGTCGAAGCCGATCAAATATGTCTCAAATATGTCTTTAACCCCGGAATGACTTACGTCGACGATCACTACTATCCGGAAAGCGGCATTTTCACAATCCTCCAATTAAAGTTTATCCATTTAATCGCTATTGTCCTGGCGTTCACTCATCTTTTTGACCATTTTTTGTAGAGGCCTTTTGGTCACTACCATAAGAGAGCCTCTGAGATGCCAGGCCCGGATAATCAATAAATGCGGTATGATCATCTAATTTGGAACACTTAAATTCCTCTGAACTATCTTCTAAATTACATTCCTTAAGTCCACTTGCTAATTGCTCTGTATCCTCAATATATAGATAATATTTCTTGCAATTTATATATTATGATAATTATGCTCACCAATATACGCTGATATCCACAGATGAAAGAATGATACGGTGGTGACTTTGAACACAAATATCCACGTCAATTACCTGAAGCAAATTTGAGATCCTTTCCAAAAATGTGTATAAAGAACGATAGATGAATTTTAATTTCAAAAATTTATTAGCAAAAAGTTCACAGATAGAACCATGCAGTATGCCATTTGTGCAACTCAGCAACTAATTCGTGAAGTTAACAAACGGGTTCTCTCTCCGTGACGATCAGCATGGTTTTCTGAACAGTAGTTCTCTGTCCACCCTTTTCTCTATCTTCCTTAATTTTTGATATTCCACTTTTTCCCTATCCTATTCCATATCCGCTCCATCTATTGAGATGCTCGTTGACAGGGACACCGAGTGTCTGTATTGGCTGCACATTTCGCCAGCCGTCGTTCTTCATGTTGTCAAAGACATCAAATCAGCATGACTGCACTCCTTTACTCTGATGTCCCAAATTGTCAACAGATTACTTGAAATTACCTCTCTTCTCCAGGAGTGGCTCAAAACTAGCCTAAAATGGAATTTAGTTGATCCTCAATTATTATCTATCTTCCCGACTTTCAAATAAATTTTCGACAGGATCATATTTAACGGAATTTATACTTTCATTAAATTGAGGAACAATTTCTGTCTTTTTAACAATCAAAAGGGCTGCCTGAATGGACGCTATTCTTCCACCAATATAGCCAGTGTCCACAACCACTGTTTTTTCTCCATTTCTAAAGTACACGAATATACACTCTACTTAAATTTACCTGATCTGCGTTTTGAATAATGCAGTTTTTATTTTTCCAGTAGTTTTCTTTCTGTGATATATTTCGGTTACCTTTATCGATATCCTTCATTAGTCTGTTCATCCTCACAAGTTTAACAAACGAAAATAATGAATAAAGCGAGTTATTTCCTCTAGCTTATTATTAATACTTCAGACTGACCTTTCACTAGATATTCGCGTGTTACATGTGTGTATGCATATCCGTAACTGTTATTTTCATCTAACCAAGTGAGACTAGAGTGGCTGAATAAGAATTTATCATTTGCATGCGTTAACTAATTGTTTTATAAACTCAATTTAAATGACGTAACTGAGATTTTCCTCACATATTCTGGTGGTTGAGTCCAATAATTCAGAAACACCCGTCATAAAAACATGCCATGGTTGATAAAACTAGAAGTTCGAAAGACCAATGCATATGTTAAATTTCAATTCAAACCACTCAGATTGAACTCAAGACAGACTAGTTAATACTATTTATTGTCATAAATTTAAATAAGCGAACGCCACGCATGTGCATGTGTATGTGTATATACAACTACAAAATTAATTTGAATTTAATTCATACTCTGTACGGTCATCTAAATGAAACTGAAGTCAAGAAACATTAATTTATTATGTGCACGCGTCAGACTAATTATTACTTCCAAATATTTGAAATGATGTATAATTATAATGATCCTAATAGTTAGAGTGTGGGAGCAAGACACAAAATAAGTGCTCAGATCATTACGAGTTTAAAAATCAAACGAGTAGTTAGAGATCAAATTTAGAAAGACTGTATTCTTAATAATTGATTTTCATTACTTCAATAAGAAGCCCACTAATAAGTCAAACTTAATCCGAGTTTCTTAATCTTTTACTGGAGCTAGCTTCACTCAATTCGTGCAATCGCCTTTTCCTGCCATTAGATAATGTGGTATTCCAAATCGAACCTAACGATTTTTCAACAGCTGTATCATTCATAATATTATCTCTAGATTTAATTTCGACAGATTCTCTAATCATTCTCATCACCCTATTGCGATTGCATATTGCTATGTGTTTGCATTCATCCCAGGTGATAGTATGTTCAGTCACCACTACATGACGAGCAAGATCTGATTTAGCAATATGTTCATACTTACACGCAGTTTTATGTTCACCTCTTCTTACTTCTATTGGGCGCACGTTCTCACCAACATACTTGAGACTACAATCATTGCGTGGAATCTCATACACTCCTGATGTTTATAAGGGTTCAATATTTTCTTTTTGGTTAGGGAGTATAGTACCTAGTATAAGGGACTGTTTTAAAATGGTGCTTAAATTTTATTTTATAGCTAATGATTTCACTTTCCTACTTAATATAGAGTCCGGTAATAACATGACCATAAGCTCTTCTTTCTCCTTTACCGCTTTTATGTGCCTTAAACTAGGATTAAATTTCTTTCATGACATCCATCATTGTTCCAGCTATTAAATGAAGAGGATAATCCTTAGCCTTGAATATATCACGAAGGCTACCTAATTCCAACTTCCTATTTTTTATATCTGTTAAGCTATGGCTTTTTAATACCATTGACTTTAAGATACCGACTTTCATACGATACGGGTGATTTTACTTGAAATTAAAAAGGATTTCGGAATAATTATCCCTCCTATAAATATCTCTTCCTAATTTCTGACCATTTCTAATTAATTTGACATCCAAAAATGGTAATTCACCTGATGATTTCCTTTCTAAAGCAAATTGGATTTCGTTCATTCGATTAGCTAAATTTAAGAAATTGACCATTTCATTATCACCATGGTTCCACTGTAGGGGTCTTTTCGGGGTTCTTATCTCCCTACATAGGATTGGTAGCGGCTGTTGAGATCCGTGCTTATGATCAATCCCCGGCCTTTTCCCGATGGGTGATGTGAGAAGGCTAATACGAATGATCCAAAATGTATTGTACACAACTTTGGATGGAAAATTCATAGTTAGTCCAAATTGACCGTGCTCTAGACGGCAACAAAACAAAATACTGTTAACACAATTGAATGTCTTATACACAAGTCACGGTTAAACAAAATTGTCCGTGCTCTAGACGGCAAACGAATGAAATACTGTTAACAAAGTTGAATGTCTTATACATAAGCAATTATTCTTTCACAAATGTCTGAATTGTGATGAATACATGTAACCGATTGAAAATACATGATGATATAAATAAAGTCACTGGTATAAGTTGTCACTGATGATGCATTGACTAAAATCGTGTAAAAACTTCAATGAAAAAACTTCACAAATAATTAATCCACTGCTTGCTATGGTTTTAACACATTTAATTATAATAATCCATTGTACCCTGAAATTCGGATACCTAGAACTAGATGCGAACAGTAAATCACTTTTATAAACTGCGAATAATCCAACGAAGAGAAATAAATCCACTATGGCACTATAATCCACCGCATGTTCCCTGCGTATTGCGCGCGGGTGTGTATCTTTAATAAAAAACCCTATTGATTACAAATAAAATTGCAGTTCAAGAAATCTCGATTAAAACTGCTTGAAGCTAACAGGGATTGTTTCTAAAATCACAGTTAAGAGAAATATTGTGTAAAAACAGAGATAGATTATTTGACCTTAAAGAGTACCATATTTGTCAAAATTGAACATCGTTGGGTTGTAACGCGAAGCCGCGTGTTACACTATATCATTAAAATGTCATCCGAGAAACGTAGGTAAAGATTTGGTTTTAGTGGAGCCTTATCAAAAAGATTATTTTCCAAGTAATGCATAAAGATATTTGCTATTGGGACCTATATAGATTGTCCCATTGGAACACATCGAATTTTTTTATAAAATTCTTTCCGAAATTTAAAATATGGAGAGGACATACATATACACATCATCTCCATGACGTGTACAATCGTCATTTTGCTTCCTTCTAATATTAAAGTGTGATCAACTAGAAAACGTCGAAAACAATCCAGGGCCTCAGGTATCGGTATTTTCGTGTACATAGATACTACATCTAAGATTACTCATCTATCCTTTTCATTGAGTACACATTTACCTACAATTTCAACCAAATGATATGAGTTTAGCAAGGTATGTTCTAAGAAATAGGAATATTTTCTTATTCCATGGCACAAAAAGTTAGAAATTTTAAATGTTGTGGAGTGTTGTAGATTCACTATAATTCTTAAAGGATTAAGGTCATGGTATTACCGACTCTATAATAAGTAGGAAAGTGAAATAATTAGGCTTAAAATACAATATAAGGACCGTTTTAAAACAGTCCCATACACTAGGCAATATACTTCCTAATCAAAAAGAAAAGATTGAAACCTTAGAAACATCCGGAGTGTTTGAGATCCCATGCAATGATTGTTGTCTCAAGTATGTTGATGAGACCATGCGCCCAATCAAATAAAGAAGAGGGGAACATAAGTATGGACATATTGTTAAATCTTATCTTGCTCGTCATATAGTAGAGATTGGGCATACTATCAACCGGGGTGAATGCAAACGCATAGCCATATGTAATCGTAATAGGGTGACGAGATTGATTAGAGAATCTACCGAAATTAAATCTCAAAATAATATTATGAATGAAACATCTGTTGAAAAATCGTTAGGTTCGATTTGTAATATCGCATTAGCTAATGGCAGGAAGAGGGGATTGCACGAATTGGAAACTGAAGCAAGATCCAGTAAAAGATTAAAAACATCGGATTAAGATTGACTTATTAGTGAGCTTATTGTTCAAGTAATGACTAATCAATTATTAAGAATAGAGTCTTTCTAAATTTAATCTATAATTACTCGTTTGATTTTAAAACTCTCAGTGATTTGAACACTAATATTTTGTGTTGCACCTCCACCCTACCTATTGTGTTTATTATAATAATACCTAATTTAAAATAGTTACAAGTAATAATTTGCCTGACGCGTGCAAAGGGTAAATTAATGTCTATTGACTGCAGTTTCATTTAGATGTACATGCATGTGTATCAATTATATTTTCACGAAGTTTTTTAGTTATTTATACACATACA